>VDFB02150602.1:0-104052 GCA_007258455.2 Sequoia sempervirens
TTGCCTCACTTCTTGTGTTAGTGTGCATCCTCTTTCCTTGAATCTTAACATTAGGCTTACATAACATTTTTCACTCCTAGACATTATTTTGGCATGCAAAAACTCGAAATCTTGATGTTCAAGCCATCTACCACCTTGCATGAGCTAGGAGACCATTTATTGTTTGATATTTATGTGGTAGGACAAGGGATGGCTTTCAAATCTTTTTTAGCATCTGTGCGCCCCTCAAATGCATGTTTTGTATATGAATGGACATGGTTGTTGATGTAGAAGATGTGGTTGTGTCATATCCCCTTCTCAGTGACATCTCTTGGAGTACAGGATTGGCCTATTATACGACCCTTGTAGGCTGATAGACTGGATAGAGGGTCACTTCGGAGCTTGGCTCAGCTTCAGTTAGCAGAGTTTGATCAGTAGTCTTTCGTTTGGGCTCGATCAGAGACTTTTTGCAGAATTGCTATTTTTAGCAGTTCCTGGCAGGCAGCGTGGGACCCCTGCTATTTTTAGCAGTATGAGATTGGCGGTTTTCAGAATCACTTCATAGTTCGTCAGCTTCAGACGGAACAGGTATCGGATGAGTAACGAGGGAGATATTAATATTTAATTGCATTAATTAAATATTAATTATTTAATGATTATAATATAAAGTTATAATATTAAATTATAACTTAAGTGATTTCTCATTGAGGGGTGCGCCATCATCAGAAGGGGCCTATTTGGCATTTAAAATTATATTAAAATATTTGGCTGAGGACTTTGGAGAAATAAAAGAATTAAAAAAGTCAAATTTTAATTAAAACCCTATTATGGTGGAAATCGCACTTTTGTGAAGATAAAGGGTTTTGCATTGGTAATTGTGCCATTATGAGATTATTGAATTTTGAGAACTGATCAAATTGATCTGAGCAAGAGACTTTAGGGTTTCAAGTTCGAATTCCTTGGGGAACGCGCCATCTCCACTGGAAGCAATTCAGAGGGTGTGAAATACCACTTGATTTATTGCAGCAGAGGTTTCTTTAGGCAGAGGAAATCACAGAGCTTCAGAGCATTCATTATTTACAGAGTTCTTTCAGCATTTTTGCATTCAGAAGTCATTCATTCCTTTAGGCGCACTTTTCACAGAGATCTTGAGAAACTTGAAGGAGCCGTACAAGTTATTTATTGCTGCTGTTATTTACCAGGCCGTACTTCTGACAGGCCGTACTTTTCATACAGCCGTACTCACTAGTTACAAGGAAACACCTCTCCCTTTGGTCATTCATCTACACAAGTTCAAGCGCCAACCATTTGGGAGTCAATTGGAATCAACATTCTGAGGGAGAAGAGCATTTATTATCTCAGCCGTACAGATCTGTACCTTCAGCTGTGGCAGAAATACCAGGTTTTTACAATAGAAATCATTCTTTTATATTGCATGTCTGTAGAACAATTTTTGTAATCATTCCAGAAGGACAAATAATAGACTGGTATTCTTATTGGCATCAGATATTCTTGTTATCAGAAGTAGAAGTATTTTATTTAAATTTATTTCTTATTTACAAGCAAAATCGTACCATTTCATTTATTGGCCAAAAAACCCAAAAATTGCAAAAAAACCAAAAACGTCAGAAAAACCAAAAAAACTCAGTCAGAATCAGTATTAGGGGAAACTAGGGTTTCTACAGGTTGCAAGTGCACAACTATGTGAAGATGATGTAGGTATACATGGATGACTTGTTAACTTTATGACCATTCTAACATTCCTACCTAGGCTGCATAATGAAATGGCAATGCTATATATATATATATATATATATATATATATATATATGTACAAAGATGTAAAAAATGGTTGGTTGTTAACTTTATGACCATTCTAACATTCCTACCTAGGCTACATAATGAAATGGCAATGCTATATATATATGTACAAAGATGTAAAAAATGGTTGATTGTTAAGCAAATTTCTAAATTGTCTGATGCTTGTTCTAGAGCATCAAGTGATATAATTTTGGTGTATAGGTCGATGAGATATACTTTGTAAATGATAGGAAGGGTACTCAATGAATCTAATGCATGTAAATGGCTATCTCCATGGCACTTTGTAATTATTCAGGGGGATGCTCAAATTTAGTTGGGAATCCTCTCTTGTGACATTTTCTCGTCTGAATGTAATAGGTGCTAGATGAATTTCTTATAGCTTCTAATTTGTGTTACATAGAGACGTATCGCCTACCCCAAAACCCATTGTCCTCGTCTCGAGCCGTCCTTGGGATGGGGGATTCAAAGGGGACGTCCCCCAACCATCCCTGAAACAACCCAACTAGCAGGAAATGGGAGGAAACGTCCCCTGCCCTTTGGGGACGGTTCCTCGTCCCCGGTACGGAAGGGGGACGTTGGAAACGTCCTTCATCGTACTGGTGATGGCTAGCCATCCCCTACGGCTAGGGAGCTTCTTGGGTTAAAAAAACATTTAAAAAATTGATTTTTTAAATATTTCGTCCTCCTTTCTAAGTTGATTTCTGAGTTTGGGCTGTTTGACATTTTGTCAAACACTCGGCATGCAAAGTGACTGTGTTCTGATTTCTAAATGTTTATGCTTGTGTTTGATTGAATTTTAATGCCAAATCATTTGCATAAAACATAGAAATGATAACTACTATCATAACATCAACGAATATGAAACATTCAACCTCAAATCTGATTTTATTTGCTCTATATCAAGTCTGGATACATTGCATTACAGGTCTGATATAAGTCTGATTTGATTACAGCAGCCGACATTTCCTTCAAAATCTAATTTATATTGATTCTCTGAAATACAAACATACCTGGATCATACGCTACAATAATAAGTTTATTGACATTTATTATGCTGTTATACCACTGCTCTCGCAATTTATTTACATATTGATATTATTGTTATCAATTATTAATTTATCGACATAACTCTCTCGCTTTCCCTCTCTCTCTATAATATATTAATAAATTTTTAAAAGATCATATATATATATATATATAGATATGTATGTATGTATGTATGTATTTTGTATGTCGCTGTCCCCTACTGTCCCCTAAAAATGGCCCTCTAGGAAATGTCTCGGAAATGCGTCCCCTGCCGTTCCCTTGTCCCCGCCCCCGAAACACCGTGGAACATAGCTTCTAATTCATTGCAAAGTGTTTTTGACAGTCTTTGTTCCATGTGGGTTCTTGCATTATTGAAGTGGATTATTAAGTATGTCCATTTGTATGAAGTGTTATTTCTGATTTGTATGCATATGTACATCTAGTTTCATTTATGCTTTGTAGGCACATCTCCTTCTTTCCTATAGGTCATGACTTTGTTTTTGATTAGGTAAGCAGGGATTTTGAAAGGGCCCTGGCCCTTTTACATCATGAAGGATTTAACACATAGTACAACAAGAAACGAAACAACAACAAGACAAGACAACAGCAAGAAACTGCAAGCAAAGCAAGGAAAATAGCAAAGGAAGAACAAGGAACAACACCACAAAACAGTAGTCACCCCAAGGGTGAGAGAACTAGATAGTCTTGAAGCCCTTACAATCAGAAATAAGTGGGACCAAGACCCCCACAACCAACAAAACAGGCCTACATGGACCTAAACCACCAATATTCTTCAAATCAGGCTTCACAGCCAACATAACAGGTCACCAGGCCACCATCCTTGTTGCCAACATAGCAGCTTGAAATAGCGACCCACCCCCCAAGGGTGGGAAGGGAAAACCATACTTTGAACCCTTAACAACAGGATTTGGCAGATCTTGAAACTTAAACCACCAGAAGACAATTAAACCCAACAAGACACCATGAAAGAATCCAAGGCGAAGAGCACAACTAACATACCAGGCCTGCAAGCCATCCATCAGGCTGTAAAAGCAGTAGCCCATAACAACATCCACTCCAAGGGAGGCCAAGACAACCTGAGCTTCCAGACCCCCATAAAGCAGCAACCAAGCCATCCCTCGAGTTGTGAACACAGCGTCCTTAAACAACTTCCACCCCAAGGTGTACAACAGCCAAACAACAACAAACATTTCATTAATGGATTCAGTTTTAGAGTCATTAAATAAGGTAGTGCTATTGGAGCTGAACAACCCCATTATCCAACAAACCCCTCCACCTCTATAGGAGAAGTAACTAAGAGAAATCTGTCCACTGCAGGAAAGACTCACACCCCCACCAAAACTCCACCTCAATAGGAGTGGCCTCCACCTCGATAGGAGCACTAGGGGATAGGACAAGCTGAAGAAGCAAGAACAACCCACCAAGCCCGCAAAACCACTATCCACCTCCATAGGATAGGTCACCACCTCAATAGGAAGGGTCTCCACTTCCATAGGAGACACAAATTGTAGAGCCAGGTAGACTGCACACACTCTAGTCGAAAGAAAACACCTAGCCACAAAGGGTAGCAGAAGCAACAAGGTCAGCTTAAACTTTGAACTCAACCCCAATGAGTCAGAAGCCAACAAACCTACATAAATTGACATTTTCAAACGGATTTCAACCAGAACTCCTTCAAAAGTAAAACCTCCGACACCAACGATAGAGTAACAAAAACCAGGAAGGCCAAAGGCATTTCCAACGCAAGGGAGCCAAAGTACTAGAGCCCAAGTAAAGGTAGATAGAAGCAAAGCCCCCACCGTTCAAAAAACCCCTCAAACCCATGGTCCCCAACCAAGATCTAGAGAGCCAAAAAGAGAGGCAGATGAACGCAAAAAGGGCACAACCAAACCACCACAGACCAAGACAAAGCAACAACCAACACCATAGAGGAGACACCCGAATCAGAAAAGAAACCAGCCAAGAACACAACAAACCCTAGCCACAACTCAACAAACCCCATCTACAAAAAGCCAGCAACAACACTAGCATCCAACACCACACCCAAGAATTGCACCAGACCAACAGAAGATCTAGCAAAAACTAGCGAGAGGGCTTGACCAAGGTCCAACAAATGGCGTAGCTTCAAGAGAGACCAACCACGAGGAGGAAGGACCGCAGAAGATTGAGCAATGTCCATCATTGAGCAAAATGCTAGAAAGCCCACACCATAGACCATGAAAGGCTTCAGAGAAAGACCCGATGCCTTAAGCCACCACAAAACAAAAAAAGACATTCCCAAGGCAGGAGATCAACCGAACACAGACCAAGCCCTAGAAGTAACGAGCACCTCCACAAGACCGTCTTCATCCTCCAAAACAGAGCCCTCAGACTCTGCATCATCAAAGGAAAACAAATTTCTTTGCCAACTCCCTTTGCTAGGACAATATGCAAACACTAGGCACCTCCAAACAGGCGATTGGGCCCGAGCCATGAGACACACAAACTGGAACTCCAATTGGGCAGGAGAGATAGAGCTGTTCTGAAGAGCACAAAGATATACTGAGAGGGGGGGGGGGGAGGGTGAATCAGTATATCAACTAACTTTTTCCCTCTCAACTCTTATCAACTTCAAACTCTAATACAAATCAACTATGCAAGAATATCTCAATATGAACAAGTTGACACCAAGATTTTACGTGGAAACCCTTACGAGAAAAAACCACGGTACAAACAATGTACTTTATGAAGTATATAAACTTTTACAATGAATGTAGGCACCAACCTACTTGAATCACCAAATAAGAAGTTTAGTAGGCACCAACCTACAAAGAGCACCAACCCTTAATCCTGATTTAGTAGGCACCAACCTACAAGGAGCTTCAACCCCTAGTGCTGATTTAGTAGGCACCAACCTACAAGGTGCACCAACCCCTACTTGCCAAGCACCTACTTAGCAAAGATTATAATTTGAATGAATAGTGTTTTCCACCTTTAATGTTGCTTCCTCAATGGATGGTGGACTTTACAATCTTCTTGAAATTATCCTCCTTGAATGATATCAAAATATATCTTGTTCACAATTTTCCTTTTCACATAAAAATTTACTTCATGATGATGCCATCTATTTCACCAGATCTGCATATATTCTTTACAAGAATCTTCCTTTTATCTTCTCATTTGCATATCTGATATAACCTTTATTCTACACAATTTTTCTCTTATAAATCTGATCACTGTTTCTGATTTTGTATATTTTGTAGGCACAACACTCAGCAACACAATACACAGTACTTTCTACAGCCACTTCACACTTGATTGTAACTTAAGAATATAGCATTTGCTTCACACAATACTCAGCACAGCACTTATTTCTTATAGCACACTCCTATCCTCTATTTTCAGATTACATACATCTTATGTACTCACAAGCTCAGCACACATTCACTTCAAAGATCTTCTTTTATTACCACATACATACACACTTTTCTTAACCAGTACTTCGTATAAGATTCATTCTATATAGCCACACACATTTGTGTTTATGATATATCGATTGTCCCACACACGACTGTAAATCTTCAATCTCTATCAAATACAATGTTCAATAATTACACAGCATACTTCTTAATCTGCAATTTTGATGATATAGCCTTTATTTCATTTCCCGACACTGAAAATCTTCAATCTCCATCAAAGATGATATTCATTAAATTCCATCCATCAACACCACTCTCTACAACCTTCAGATTATCATTATTTTCTCACATGCACTCTTCTATATGATGTACATGTTACGCCCAGCACTCTCCCCTTTTTGTGAAAATGATATTCGATAAAAACCACACCACAACACAACCTCTTTTATATCTGCTTCTTATGTCTGCATTCAAATTATACGACGTATACACAAGAGTATGGATGCATCAGTTTTAAATCTAGATATTCTTTTCTCTCAAATATGTTATCTTCAATCATGTTGTTCATGATTACTTGACATCAATGACAATATTTCCAACAGTTCGCACCACAGCCCCACACAGGCATCCACATCCACCACAGACAACCAAGAGGAAAACAGAGCTGCCACGAGAAAATCCGGTCACATGCAAGAAGCCACCAGACCCCCGTCGACTAGCGACCATCATCATCGTCTTTCGATTCACCTTCGACATCATTTGCATTACCAGAGGAATTTGAAATTCCTTTCCCGCACGACGCCTCTGCCATTTTTTGTAGGTCATGACTTTGTTGCCTAATGGAGTAGGCATGAGTTTTATTTGCGAAAAGTCAAACATATTTCTATAATCATCTGTAAGTCCTTAGTAGTTGAGTAGATTAGGGTTATGAATGCTATCATAATTCATTGGTATAACTTAGGGATCATTCTAATTGGGTATAAACTGTTAAGATTGTTAGAGAATTATGCCATGCATGGCCACACCTTTCACTTAAATATTAAATGATAAGTGGTTTCAACTTAAGAAGAGATTTACAAGTAGCTAATTAGTCTCTAGGCCAATGACAAATCTTGGGGTCAAACATATATTGGGTATGGCTGCTGTTAGTTCAGTTAAGTTCACCATTAATTTGAAAGATGATCTATTAAGAATACCTCCAGGAATACTCTCTTGGGATTAGTTGAGCCCAAAGTGAATGATGGAATACCCACTCTCAAAAATTGGTCTTAATCTTTCATAATCTGTTGATGAGTCTATGACCTATTCTCTTGAAGACAAATCCCTGACCTTGAAGATAGAATAATACTCTAGGATTGTGGAACTGCAATTTTGGGACTTAACAGGTCTATTCTTCAAGCCAAAAAATTGCTAATAACTAATGATAGCAATGGCTTGGCTCCACATTCGTGCAGCCATCTAGCGATAGAAACCAACAAAGTTTGTCCAGAAGACAAGTAGCATTACAAAGTACTGAAAACAAAGCTATTGAAGTATCCTTTTTCTGGCCTTCCAATTACATTAACTTGAAAATCTTTATGATATTATTATAAAGCCTCAGACAGGAGAGACCACTTTCAAGGTAGTGATGACCAAATCGATTGGAGGTTTGCTTAAAGGGTTGTAGGCATCTATAAACAAAATTAGACTGGAACGATGCAAAGAGAACATTTGGCACTTGTATTTGCTTGAAGACCTTGTGATGTGTGACAAAATATTTCATTGAGGCATCTTGACAAATAAATTACGAGCATTCTGAGCATATCAGAAATTTATATTGAGCTATTACAAAAATTTCTTCCAAATGTCTGAAGTAACACACCACCTTATTCACTAGCAACACACTAGATGAAGCTTGCAGAATGATGATTTAGTGGACATTTCAGCATATATGGCACTCTTTCCTTTATACCTGCATGGGTAATCATCAACCCTCATTGTGCAAACAGACCAATATATGCTGTTCAAGAAGCCATGTGACCCTTAGGCAGTTAACAAACAATTTATTTATAAAATGCCCATTTTGTAGACTTTCCTATGATGACAATTACAGTTCACAATAGACAAGGATTCCCTTTTAATTATTAACACTGATGGATTTCAAGACTATGTTCCAAAGCAGTAAGCATGGCACAAATTAGGAAGCTGGCAATGGATAATGATTCGGCAATTAAAAAATAAAATTACAGGTTCATCAATGTATTGTCCCCAATTGGGATCAACATGGAAACATGCACCTTTTTTGTATTTTTCTGATTTGTGAAACAATAATGAAATTACAACAGCAAACTGAAATTATACTGAATGCTAATTACAACTTCAAGTGGCTGGAAAATCATGAATCAAACCCTCATATGCTGGTATAAACCACCAAGTATACACAAACAACAGATCTAGCTTTTAGGTGATGAATTAAAACAAGTAAGCTCACTGAGGTACGTTTATTCGTGAACAAATAGTATTAAACCCTAGAACAACAATAGATGTCTGAAACTAATGCTGATCAGCAATGTAGAATATTTGTAAATCCTTGCCAAACAACTGTGTGACTTCGAACAGCAAATGTAAACCTCCAAAAGCTGATATATACATTGGATGAGACCGTCAAATGGAAATTAATTAAATATAACAGCAGATCTGAATCTTATATGCCAGAGTCCCAAGTATGTTAGCTGATCTATCACTGAATATTCATTTACAGCAGATGTAAAATCCCACAAATATTTATCATCCTTGGATTTGATTTATAGTAATTAAAAATCAGAATATTATTAAATCCTACACCATGTATTTATGACACCAACAACAATTAACTCTTCTTCAGAGCTGGCAAATATTTTATTACCAAAATTACCAGAAAATTTGATTTTTCTAAACTATTATCAACAATCACCAAATTCTTCAATAATATTATAATGATTTCCAAAATGATGTACAGTTGCAAGCACACCATATGCTACTCACAAAATAGGATTGAAGTTATCAATATTTCAAAAGGTAGCAATGTATATGGAACATATTTATTGTAGTGACACTTTAGCAGCAACATGTAAACTTGAAACTTGGCCTAAAATGTTGATTTCACTATAATGATACTGTACCAGCAACATATAAATTTGAAACTTTGCCCAAAAATGCTGATTTGATGATGTGATACAATTTGCTTGCAAATATAAACCAAACAATTGCAATCAATAAACCCAAATGCAATCCTTGAGTAGAATTGGCTCAAAAAAATGAGAGTTTTCATCCTCAAATCCCACTGTTGAAAGCCAGGAGGGTTTTTGTCCTTTGGATCTCCAACGCCAAGGGCTTTTGTCCTTGAATGCTTCAAACTCCAATTCGTAAAAAAAGTGAAATGACAAATTCAAATGATTTGATTTGAGCCTTGACTTCTTGTAATGTCCCCTTTCTAGTCACCACCAAGAGATTGATTATTTTATCCTTTATTTATTCTTGAGGCTAAAATTGGAGAAATAAGGGAATAAATTATTAAATTAATTATTTATGAAGTCATCTCCAAATTATAATATCAAAAGGTAATTTTATATTTAATTAATTTAATATTAAGTGACTAAACAAAATAATAAATCATAAAGTCACTTAAGTGAATAAAATAATATTTTATTCTAGAAGCTTCTTGGAGACTTGATGAAAATTCTATAAAAGAAGCTTTTGTCTTTGCATTTGAGCACTTGGTTGTTGACATCTTTTCTACTACATTGGTGAGCTTGAATGCTTAGCAATTTGCTTGAGGGTTTGAAGACTCTGAGGTACCGGTTTCGGTTGTGCAATATCAACCCTAGCTGGAAGGAGTGGAAGATAATTTCAGTCTTTCACATTGTGCAAAATTTAGTGGCCATTGGCCAAATTTTGAGGATTGTGGAGAAATTGATTCAAGAGAATAAGTTGCAGATTTTGTTGAGAAGTTTTAGACTTAGAGAAGTACGAGTTTTTGCAGCAAAGGAACGATTTGATGGTGACTTCATTTCATGTTTATAGCTGGGCAGAAATTTGTCATTTTCCCTTCATGCTGGGCGCACTCCATGACATGCGATTTTGAGATTGAAGCACATAAAAATTCTGAGAATGTTTGAAGAGGTTCATGGGTTATCATGAAGACATGGCGCAGCAATTAGGAAGGAAAAATCAGTGATTCCAAGAAGATTCGAATAGTCTCATGCTGGCTGCAAATATACTCCAGGTTCTTCATTCTGGTTGCATTGCATCTTGGGTTCCAATTTCATATAGTATTCAAGTGCTGATTCCATCAGCATCTCATCCATGTAATTACAGTCATAGGAACAATTTCATCTTGCATATGTAATGGTGTTCTCATACAGCTGGTAATGCATTTAGTTTCAGTTATAATCATATGAGAAGTGAATGTAAGTTGCATTTCATTTTCAGTTTGTAAGCATTCTTATCATTGCAATAAAGTATTGGAGTTATAAGGAGTTTGGTTGACATCTATTTGACAAAAGGTCTCTCATATGTACCTGCATTACTTTGAATTAGTTTTCATGCCAAGTGTTTGTGAAAATGTCTCTTGGCTGCAGGTGTGCATTAGTATTTAGAAATTCATACATATGCATTTGAAAAACACAAAAAGAGCTGCATATCATTCTAGATACTTGTTTAGTTATTTTTGCAATCATTTCCAAGCATCAAAACATCATTGGCATCAAATCAAAACAAAAACAAACTGACTGAAATCTCATATCAGCAAGATCATACTTTTCATGTTAACTGTTTGATGAAATTCCCAAGGCAGAAATTGAAGAGTTTTGAGTCTAAATCAGCAAGGCTCATTACACTTCTCTTTTATAGGTGCCTATAATGGGCCCTCTACGTTATTTTATATTTTTATTTAATTTACTTTTCCTTCCAATTATTTAAAAATACTTTAAAATTACATCCAAAGGCCCCGTTCGAATTACATTTTAAATGAAGTGTTAAAAACAATTATTTAAACATTACATAGGACCTATAATAATATTTAAGTTTTCCATTTGAAAATAAAGTGATTGGGCCCAAGTTAAAATATGATTAATTCTTTTATTTATGAAAAGGAGACATGACAATCAACAAAACCCATTTATGCGTAAATGTTACATTTTTGTTTTAGCTTTTGGATATGATGCTTTTTAGTCCAATTGATGGGATATAAGGCATCAAATTTGTAATATTGGGGGAATGTTTTGGGTTTACCTTTATTCAAAAACTTCTACAAAGATACACAATTCTATACATTAATTTTTGTTTTAATACTATTTTAAATTTGCACAATAATGTTTCATACTTTTGATGTCTCATGATTTAATAATTGTGTTGACCAGCATCTCGTACAAGATTTCAAGACATTAATATTCTTTTTATGGTGGTTTTTTAGATGAAATGGCTATTGAATCTCTACTTTCTCTTGTGGAACTGATCAAAAACACAAAATCAAATGTAAGCAAGTCCATAGTTTTTGATATTTATACTTTTCTTTGAAGGGAATATACTTACTGTGTGCCAATTTTATTGTCCTTGCATTGAAATATATTTCAAAATGAGTTACAGGAAACGTGCAAAAAGGGGGTTGAGTGCATCCTTTCTCAAAAATTTGAACCGCATATTTTGTCCTCACAACTATCTCATGTTTTGGAAGGCATTTTACAAGCAGTCAATAATACAAGCCTCTCAGTTGCTGATGTGTTTGAGGTAATATATTTATGTTCATTTCCTTTATATTGTAATTGTAACAGAATTTGAATTTTACATTTGTTATATGAATAGATGAAAAATGACAAACCTATGCTATCATTATAAAAAGTGTAATATATTTAAGTAGTGTAATTTCAAAAGCTTAAAATATTTATAAATATGAAAGGAATGTTGCATCCAATTCTTGAATTATTCTGTGAGAGTGAGCATATCTATTAGGTAAGACATTTATAGATATTCCTACTATTAGAAAATTGGAGGAAGAATTGTATCTGATGTTTCTCTGTTTGTATCAATAATACTTTTGTCTGTTGAAGAAAAAGCTGCTTAGGTATTATCTAAATTCAAACTTAATTGCTGTAAATAATCATATATGTTATAGTAAATACTTCACATTATAGTTTTGAGACTTGAACTTGGTTCATTGTTGACTGGCCTGTTTTAGGCTTGGGCTTGAACTCAGACTGGGGAAAAAATTTGACATGTTGGCAAAACATTAAAATTTAAAAATGTGTACATTTCAGGTGTCAATGACAAAAATAATTGTTGCGGTTATGCCTTCAAAGCAGAATGATGTCAATAACTTACACAATTAGCCATACACACACTGTTGTTGAAAGATGGAATGGGGAGTTAAAATCCATTGAATTTGATATCTGTAGAATATAAAACATGATGAGCATTATAAACTAAGCATGAGAGGATTTACTATGATGTGCCCAGTACCCAGTAGCAAGTGAAGTAGCTATTCTAGCTATCTCTGCTCTAACATTACCCTCCACCATGAGCATTGCTGCCTTTCCATTTGATTAATCAATACAAGCTATGCCACCTCGATAAAGAGGGGCTTCCCACTATTGGTGGTCCACTTAGATTGTGTATCAATCTCCTTCAACTTGGTGAGATCTAAATTGGTACCCATACATTTGTTTTTGATGGTGCAGACAAATTAAATTGTTCAGTGCTTTTGGGCCAATTTGTTGAACTTCTTACAGTGTATGTGATCTAGCATACTCCATTTGTGCTTACACTTAGAAGCAGTACATGGTTGGCTCAAAATTCAAATAGGAAGCTTCTGAAGATCAACAAATCGTTAGTAAAATGTACAGGGGTTGATACTATATATAATGATTAACATAAATGAAATAGACAAAATACAAAGAGCATTAGATATTTGTTTGGAACCCCCTCAAGGATTCCAATATGATAATATATACAACAATAAGATAGTTAGAAATGTATGTGAATAATGAATAGACACAATTGGATAAATTACCCTTTTTGTTAATAATATGTAATATGCTGGGCTAACTTTTTTGTTTGCTTGATTTTGATAATTGTTGGATTAAATGCTAATATGCAGTAACAGTTACTACCGTTGTATGTGCATGCAGATTTGATAATTGATTAACATATAGCAGCTAATAACACTTTTACAAGTATCATATGAATTGCAAAATAGATTGAAATATTCATTACCGAATTTGTTGGAATTTCCCATCCATTACAACAGCAGGAAGCATTTTGCTTGAATACAATATTATCAAACAGCTAAAATAAATTTCTGACCTGATAAATGTAGTATAGCTGATGAAACTCTCTGTCAGCAGTGGAATACAACTGCAGTGTATTCAAACTGTTTCCCAATTGACTGTGGTTCACCTTGATTCTTCCTGCGCTCCTGGAAACCGAGATTTCTCGTTTTTATGGTTGCAGCACAGATCAAAAGCTTCTCCAAGATTACATAAATATTTTCCTATGTAAATAGGCGACTCTTATTTACTAGTTGCTGTTTTGATTCTTCCCACATCACCAGGCAGTTTGTTGCTGTTGACCCTTTTTAATTATGCAGACTTGCATATAGAAGAGGCATCTAAAGGTAATAAGTTCTCCCAACTGCTTTAAGATCCTCACGACCTCATTTCAACACCCAACACATGGGCAGCAGCTGATTAAAGGAAAAAAATAAGGCTGCAATCTCTTTATTGGTTCTCTTTTGTGCTTTTCTAGTCCTTATGCTTCCATTTGGTGATTATGGGCGGCTTTCCTTACACCAAAACCCTTTGTCCAACAAACAGCTAGAAACCCATGACATTCCATTTGGCCAGTAGGCTTTTAAGAAAATATTCAATATCAAGCAAAAATCTGTGACTGTCTACCATGAAATTCGCCCTAGCAGCTAATAGATGGCCTGCTGTAGGCACAATCAGCACAGTAATTTTGACCAAAGTTTATATCTCTGGTGAATGGAAGCAATTGAACAAACCCTTACCACTGCTACTCTTCCATCAATCTCTTTGGATCTTCAAACATATTAGTGCCTCTCTGAGTCTTGAGTGAATTCACCAAGAATTGGTTATGAAGAAATCATTCTTTGAAACCAATTTTCCCTTGGATTTTCAACTTGAGCAAAATACTTAAAGTCAACAATAGAAGATGAAATTGTCAAAGGATATGGATTACTTGTTGTACTCCTTTTTATACAGCCTTTATGAACATTCAAGCAATTATACTTTATTTCCCCCATAAAGTGACTTTATAGTTTTAATTTTCTTTTTGGGACTTGAAATAAGTCACTTTAATATAAAATATTTAACTTTATTAAAATAATTATTACATATAAGTTGTTTGTACAAAAAATAAAATAAGACAATTTAATTTAATCAATTAATAATTCCCTTGCATAAATTCTAATTAGCCCATGAGAATTAAAATAGGCTAAGGTTCTTCATCAACGCTTACCCTAAGGAAGGGGACATTACATAATATGTGAGATGAGTTGACCACTTGAGTGTATGCAATGTCATACATCTCCTTGTACGTCATAAATTAAGGATCTATAAAGGGACAAATAAGAGTGATTATGTTGAGAGGCATTATATGATGGCATTAAGGGGAAGAATGTTATTGAGTACATAAAAACAAAACATAGCTGACATATATTTAAAAAATAATTTATAAAATAACAAAATATTAATAAATATAATAAAATAATTCTTAAATAGTTCTTAAGTAAAATAAAATAACTCTTAAGTAAATAAAATAACTATAGAGGAACTCTTATGTAAAAAAAATTACTCTTTAATTGAATAAAAATAACACAATACTAAAATCTACCTTTTTTTAAAGGGTAAATGCTTTTGACTCGGAGCTATGAATGGTGAGGTCACAAATGGGGGACCTCATCCCCAATATAAACATTCAACAATAACACCCTAGTGATGTTTGAACCTTGATGGCAAGAACAACAACACAACTTAAGCATCACACTATGTCACTATTGGCTCGATATCTACATTTTTAGATAGATGTATTTAAGGTATTATATATACAAACCTATACACACACAAAACAAAAAAACCTCTATATTTATAAGCAATAGTAACATAATAGTATAGTAGTAATCTTATATAATAATATAAGTTTATTTAAATAAAAATTATAAAATAAAACTTTTAAATAAAAACATACAACCAACATATGTTATAAAACTAGCATACCTATCTTTAGAAAAATCTATTTAACTATACAAAGACATATCATATCTGAGGTGCTTATGTAATTGATATATGCTAAATTGATTAAAAAATATGCCTTGAGAAGGATATCTCTCATTGTAATTTAGATAGATTTTTCTTAAGATAGGTACGCTACCTTACACTAACTCAACATTTCCCAAAATTACAACTTAGAGGGCATAGATGAAGTTGCCATTCATGTTAGCCAAAGCTTCCAATTGGTTGAAGGGAACCACAACCCATTGTTGTAATCATTAGAAGACTCAAATGATCTTGTTGCAAAGAACCATTGGAAGTTCTCAACGAAGCAACAATGAATTCTAAAGCATCAACAAATGATGTGGAGTACTACATTGCTCATCTCTAAATGAAGTTGTGTCCACACAAGATGGTTGAGTGTGAATAAGATACGTATTTGCAAGTGCTTGATTAGAAGAACTTGGCAAACTAATGCCATTTGTGATTCAAAGCTGTCTCAATTAATGTGCTTCATAAAGAAGTTTCAAGTCATTGAGTTTCTTTAATATGCATTTATCTATTGTTTTCCTTTACATTCCACAATAATCACATTTGATTTTCCATTGATTTGGAAACATGATTACAATTAGAAAAAATAAATGTAGAAAAGAAGAGTATAAATGAAGCCCACCCAAAAAGATAGAACTTCAGTAACTGCCAAGATGTCCAATTTATCAACCAAAATTTGTAAAACCAACAAACTGAACAAAAAATTCTTGGTATTGAATCTTGGAAAATCACATGGATTGTTGAGAAGAGCTCAATAATACCTTTCCAACGATGCAAGAATTGTGAAAACCAAATAAATTGTCGAAATGATATGAACTTAGAAGTCAAAATGGATGATCAAGTTTCAACTAGCAATAAAACTCACCTAAAAAGAGTTCTAGAAAAATGGGCAGCACCATTGGATAGTGCTCAAAACTAGCTTTTGGATGCCTATTCGTTTTTGAAAATTTGACTTTGTATGCTCAAGTTATGTCCATTTACATAAAACTGCTCTTTTGTAGGCTTCTTATAGGAATTGTAGAAGGTCTTGGTCACACATGTGACTAGTAATTGAGTCTTTGGGGGTTGGTGGTTGGCAATGGGTACCTATACACCCATGCAACTAGGCTTCTAGACCTATGAACCTTCATGTTGCACACAATTTTTTTAATTTTATCACTACGCTTTTTGCAACTTCAAGTCCTCATTGTTGATGTTTTAGTTGCAGGAGATATCCTTCTCTCAAAATCGAAATAATAAATGATATATAAATATTATTTTAATGGTCAACCCAAGATGAAAAGTCGCCTTGGTTCTTGAATGAGGCCGACCCTTGTGAAGAGTTGCCTTGCTTGTGAAGAGGCACCTTACTTTGTATATATGGAAGGAGATGCTCATTCATTTGATCATCAATTTTATTCTAAAGAGACATTCACACTTATCAAGGAGTTCATGCATCTACAACAAATCATATTATTGCATAAAGTAGATTGACATTAAGGAGAGATCATATAATTGTGTATTTGCATCTAAGTGAGGTGCGATTCTTTATTGTATTATATTGGCCTTGTGTGTGGCCAAGATTGTAAGCAAATTTCTGCTCCTTTAAATTCAATATATAAGAGAGATATTTTGGCTGGGTTTTTCTCCCTCGAGGAGGGTTTTCCTGTAATATCCCCTTCTCGAGCATGATCTTTTCAGTTGACCGTTGGCCTATTCCGGAGACCCGTAGGCTACTCAAAAGGTGAAATTAGGGTTTCCTGTTTTGGGTTGTTGTTGCTTGAAATTTGGTGATTGGATTGTGGATTCTTTCTGGGTTTTTAGAGAGCTTCGCAGTGGTGTGACTTGCTTTGCGTTTCAAACACTTTCCGGAATTTACTATTTTTAGTGAATTCTATTTTTGGCAGTGGTCCTGTTGTTTTCGGCACAATTGGTTCTCTTCTTCAGCCAGTTCAGTTGGTTTGTTCATTTTTGGCCTTGAGATGCTTTTGGAGAGATAAGTTCAATTAATTTAAATAATGTTATATTACCCCCTTGGCCTAGTCTTATAACTGAATGTTGTTTTAAAAGGTGGTCTTCAAGGGTGGGCGCCTCATGGAGGTAATTTTATATTTGATTAAAGTCAAAAATTGAAGCTCGAGTTGGACACCTATTTCTTGAAGGGGTGAATTAAAAATAAAGTCAAAAGTGAAGCTTTGAAAAGGGACGCCTTCTTTTGGAGGGAAATTAAGTCAATTTCAATTTGAAATTAGGGCCCACTTTCTAGAAGCATCTTGAGTTCTCTTGCTGAGCTTATAAAATGAGGCCTTTGCTCTTCAATTGATTAACTTTTGTCTACAGTAATGTTACTCTGCCGGAATGGTATTGGGATCGCTTCGAGGAATGGATGCCTCCTAGCCTTGGCGTTGCTTCTTGCTTGAAAGATAGCAACTAGTGATGAGATAGTTGTAGTTGAGAGGATTTTGTAGTGAGGATTGCATTGTAGCTTTGTTTTGTCATTTGAAGTTCAGTTTATTGCATATTCTATCATTTCTGGAGTTGCTGATTGTTATATCAGACTTGTAGTTTCAATCATAGTTTTCAAAATAAAAATCATTTCATTCTGGGTATTGCCTTTTTCCTTCTAACTACCTTGGGCGACTCTATGAGCAAATTTGCAGATTTTTTGATGGAGATTCTGATTTTTCCAAGGAAACTCGCCCTTCCTTGAGGGCCGTACCATTTGGTACCTTCTTGGAATTCGTGTAAAAAGATTGAGGGGTCTTTGGTGGGGTTTCAGTGGTCAAACTTGGTCGCCATCTTCATTTGGGTATATTGCATTTGGTTTCACATCAATAGGGTGAGTTGTGAGAGAGATATGTGCATTTTAGTGAGATATTAGGTTGCTGGTTATGCATTTTAAGTGCAGGTCTGTCACAAATCAGAATATGAAGATTGGTCTTTGAGTGGAGTTATTGGTCTTGGTGCTATTGTTAAGCAAGGGAGAGTCTTCTATTTTGTTGCAGCACTATTTAGCTCTAATCTTATGCTCTTGGCAGACATTCTTCATTATATTGTAAGCTGAATAGTAGTACTGTCAGCATTTCTTCTAAACTTGTTCTTCATGTTTTGTAATACCCACTGAATAAGTGGAAGAGGCTGGCTTGCCACCTATTTACATTTGAATTGCATTGTAGTACTTAGCATCTCCGCCAAATGGTAGCTCCATTCCCACTCCGGGTTTGAAAGCACATTCTTGGTGTTGAGTTTACTTTCAGCACTTGTAGTTGGTAGAGATCCTCTGACCATATGTTCGTCCATCTTGGGCACATTCTTGGTTAGAGTTACTTTTCAACATGCATTGAGATCCTCTGACTGTATGCTCACACCTTGCCCAACTCGGGATCCTGGTGTACATTCTTGGTTAGAGTTGTATTCCGCATCGTTTGGTTTAAGTGCTAACCCTAACAAATGTGTGTTGCATTGCTTATTGTAATAAAAAAAGTGAAAAAATTGGTTCGGAATATTTCATTTCCCAAGATAAATTCTGTGTTCTTTGTTCATTGTGTTGAATTTTCTGTTAATCTGCATTTCTAATTAAAACAACATGGTATCAGAGTGGGTTCAAGGGAAATTCAATTAGAAGCAATTGCAGATTTAATATCACTTCCAAGTGTGGAGAAATTTGATTTTATTTTTAAGCTTCAGGTGCTTTCAAGGAGTTTGATATTTGAAGCTTCGGCTGTGATAGATTATTGTTATAATATTGGAGAAACAAAACAATATAGAGATATTAGGAGGAATTGCGTTTGAAGACAACAAGTCGGGTTTAGATATCACTATGAGAACAAATTTGGAAGTATATGACTGTGGTGTGGTCGTATATGGAAAATCACGAGCTACTGTTGGTGTGAATGGATGCGATGGTACTTTGGTTTCTTGACATTGTTCTGAAGATCTGTGCGGGCTATAATGGAGTTATGTTTTGGTTCTTACTGAAGACAGTGTGTAGGTTCTATGTTATCTCCTCTCATTCTTGTGTCATATGGGATATGAGTTTAATGGAATGCTTAGGTCTGAAAAACAGTGTTCATTCTTCAAGTCATATGAGCTTCTGTGCATTGGTGTAAAGTTTGGAAATTTACTGATGGCGTATCCATTTGAGGCTTCAGAGATTTTAGGGAACTCTATCATTTACATTTAACAGTTGAGAAGAGACTGCAAGACAAGCACCTGACTACATCAGTTGACCAACATAAAGAGATAAGTATTTTATATTTGAATAATGATCATGAATTTTATAGTTAATAATAATTCATGCAATAACATTGGGAATAGTGAATCATGTATGCTTGTAGCATAGATATTTCTCTTCGGGATAGTTTTGAACTATTATTAATCTCTCTAAAATGCTTATAGGATGGATCAAGGAGCAAAAGGATGATGAGAGATTGCATAAGGAATTCAAGGGAGAAAGAGCTTGTTGCATCCTGTGAGGAAGACATGCATGCTGAAGAAATTAACAAACATGAAGACAGAGCTTGCTGCCATGGGACTGAGTTGGTGGCACATAATTGGAGACGTTTCTTCGAAGAGGAGGAATTAAGATTCAGAGGGAGTTTGACAATTCATTAGAGGCAACGTTGGATGAGGAGGTCAGGAGGTTGATGCAAGTACTTGGAGCTTCAGAGGGAGTCACATCATCATGAAGATCTGTTGTAATGTATATTTCTCTGTGACAGAGAAGTATGAGGTGAAAGCCCTTGTTAGTGTATATTTCTCTATGACGGAGAAGTATGAGGTGAAAGCCGTTATATTGTATATTTCTCTGAGACGACGAAATATGAGGTGCAAGCCTTTGTTCATCTTTGAGAGAGAGATGTGGTTCTTTCTACACATGGGAGTAGCCATGGTGGACGTCATGTTAAGGGACTCCATGACGACATCACGTTGAGAGACTCTGTGATGAAACCTTTGTACTTGTGTTTATCCACACATGGGAGTAGCCATGGTGGACGTCATGTTGAGAGACTCCGTGATGGACACTTGTGCATTTGTTTCTTTCCACACATGGGAGTAGCCATGGTGGACGTCATGTTGAGTGACTCCATGATGATATCACGTTGAGAGACTCCGTGATGAAGTTTTTCTCAAATGGGTGTAGCCATTCTGGATGTCATGTTGAGAGACTCCATGACATGGATATCTGGAAGGATACCTCCCTAGCTAAGAGGGAGTGTTGATGTTTTAGCTGTGGGAGATATCCTTCTCTCAAAATCGAAATAATAAATGATATATAAATATTATTTTAAAGGCTGACCCAAGATGAAAAGTCGCCTTGGTTCTTGAATGAGGCCAACCTTTGTGAAGAGTCGCCTTGCTTGAGAAGAGGCACCTTACTTTGTATATATGGAAGGAGATACTCATTCATTTGATCATCGATTTTATTCTAAAGAGACATTCACACTTATCAAAGAGTTCGTGCACCTACAACATATCATATTATTGCATAAAGTAGATCGACATTAAGGAGAAATCATATAATTGTGTATTTGCATCTTTGTGAGGTGCGATTCTTTATTGTATTATATTGGCTTTGTGTGTGGCCAAGATTGTAAGCAGATTTCTGCTCCTTTAAATTCAATACATAAGAGAGATATTTTGGCTGGGTTTTTCTCCCTCGAGAAGGAGGGTTTTCCCAGGATAAATTCTGTGTTCTTTGTTCACTGTGTTGAATTTTCTGTTAATCTACATTTCTGATTAAAACAACACTCATTATTTCTAATCAAATGTTTATTATTCAAAGGACTAATACTAATGTTAAATAATTTGATTGGTTTAAATGATAAGGGCTACATAATTTTTATAGCTTGTTTTGAGTGTTTAAGGTGTGGGTAGGGCCTATTATATTATTAGGGTTAGTGCTAATGGCCCAAATTTAAAAAAAATATTGTTTTTGAAAAGAATTTTTTTTGTAAGTGCCAAATTGAAAGAACCCCTGTGGTGTTTGAATCTAACCTTCTGATTTTCTATGTGTTTTTTTTGTTTATTTGTTTTTGAGAATTTTGATGCCGTAAATGAAAATAATTGAAATATACCAATATAGGAAAGGAATGCTTAAAATGAATGAAAACCAGTTGTTTGTTATTGATTGTAAACACAAACAAGACATACCCATTTGCTGATCATGAATTTCATCCATCTGATTTTTATTACAGCAGCCTGAATGGCTTGCAATTCCAAACGCGTAGCACTGATATGCTGAAAGTTAACGTTGGAGATGATGAGGATCTATGGGGAATAGTTGGGCGCCACCAATGAAAGATAGGGCTCTTGGTCTTTTGGCCCAATTTCTCTTTCACATGCAAATCAAATGTAGCAATTGGTGCTCTAGATTCTTAGGGAGATGGCAGTCAAGGGTACGCCTAAACCACTTGTAGCTGATTAGAAGAAGTACGGCCTAAAATCTTGATCCACAAGCTTGGAATGATTTGATCTTCAACTCCCATGTGCTGGTTATTTATTGGTAATCTGCAACTAATAAAATTTACAAACCCTTGTTCCAGATCTGCAATGAAAATCACAAAACCTGATTTATTCTTCAAAGCAAAACTCAATATTTATGCTCAAATGTTGATCTTTGAATGAGACCAATCATGAAAGAACCTTGGATGATCTTGCATGCCTGCAGAACCTGTTCTAAGAGAGGGTATCCATCCTCAATCAACATGAAACTTCAAAACCTTGCAGAAACTGCTCAAAATGTAATAATTGAGATATCCCTACTAAATCTAACCCCAAAAACTCATTTTTCAGAGTGTTGACATTTTGTCAAACAGTTGTTTCATGAATTCTAATTTTCTGACTGCTGTTTTGATTTTTTGAGTTTTGTTTGATTGTTTTTGATGTTTGGTTGAGTGTTTTCAATGCCAATAACATAAAAGAAATGCATAGAATTGATATATAAATTATTACAGAACATAAATTGATAAACCCACTTCCATTTATGCCATTAAATTAAAGATATAAGGTCTGATTAAAATGTCAGTTATGTCTGATATGAAAATTATCAGACTGTAACAGCTTTATTAAACCCAATACAAATGAAAGATTTGAATGCCCAATATGCTAATAACATACCCGTTCTATGCCAACATGAAAATACAATGTATGAAAGCTAATATGAGCATGATAACAATGGTAGAAGATTGAAATAGAATGTGAAATATGCAGCTATAGTTCTGATCGTTGTTATGGAAGTGTTGCTATGAAATTGGTTGCCAAAATCAACTTCAAATGCCCACGAAACCCCTTCCAAATGATAGTGCACCAACTAGAAATGGTACGGTTGGTATGGAAGATGTCAAATCCTGAATGTAAACTTGTCAAACGGTTTGAATAAATCTGCAATGATGATTGTGCCACAAACCCTAGGTGCACTTGGCCAAAAATTGTACAGCCAACAAGTAGAATGCAAACATGTGATAGTATTGGCCTGGTTGAGACTTGATCTATCAATGGCTGCACTTGATCTGAAGAAATGTGCTGATATAACACTGTTGCAAACTCAGGCCTGGAAATTAAACACCTGAAACTCCTCTAATGAAGCCCAAACGAAGACCCAAGGTAGGTCCTTCTCAAAGGTGAATTGGGTTCTCGTCCAATTCATGATAGCCCTTGGGAGTTTTCGTTCCCAAAAAATTGAAACCAAGCTAAAACCCTTCTTCAGAGCTCAAACCTGCAAGTGCTGATTTGAAAAATGACAAATGAATGCCAAAATAGAAGCCCAAAATTCACTTTATAACCTCCCATAAGATTTTTTTATAAAAGATAATAAAATATTCCTCGTCAAGGGTCTTTTCCTCATCAAAAGAAAGGGCCACTTTTTAAAAACAACTTTGTTTCACTAGGAGGGGGGCACTTTTCACTATTCACTTTATAATTCTCTGTTACTATTCACTTTTACTATTCCATTAAAGTAAACTTTAATATTTTCAATTTATCCTTGGATTCAACAATTGAACTCCAAATTGAAAGGCTCATAAGGCTCCCGGCCAGGCTCCGCATCCTCGGTTGGGTCCCCTAACCATACTGCTGACCTACGGGAACCCTAATAGTAGGCCAACCTCGACTAGTCTAAGCGGCCTAAGGAAGGGACATTACAATAATATACTTCATAGTGAATAATGAGCCAAATCCTTGCCTTATTGAGAAGTTTGCCACTTGTAGGTTTTCAGCCTTTGACAAATAAAAATAAAAATATCTCCGCTTTGAAAATCAACACCACTTTTCAATAGCTTCGTTAATTTAATATTAAATCATTTGTTAAAGTGACTTTTCACTTAAAACTTCATCAAGTGACTTTTTCACTTAAATATTTTATAAGTGACTTATTTCACTTAAATACTTTATAAAGTGACTTTTTCATTTAAATATTTCATAAAGTGACTTATTTCACTTAAATACTTTATAAAGTGAGTTAAGATATTCTTTTAATAAAGTCACTTTCACTTTATAACATTAAATCTTTCTATTATTAAATAACGTGACTTAATAATTCTATAACTCCTAGCCCGGATATTCAAATGACCCCTTGAGAATGTCCCATGACCAAGATCAATTGTGAGTGTGCCATCACTGACCCGAAATGTCGCTTACTAAAAATATTAAGTAACAAGGACAAGTCTTGAAACCCCTTAGAAAGATTCCCTAATCTTCTTGTTAGCCTATGGGAACTGTAGTAATAGGCTAACCCTGTTCCTCGAGCCACTAGCTAGGAAGGGGGCATTACACAAACATGGGGTATGACAGCAAGTTTTTGGGAATTTTGAGGGACACAATTTATTTTAGTGAAGGTCCTTGGGATGTCTAGACATCCCCTCAATGTCCCCATCAAGGAGGATGTCTTGGAAATGTTCACTGTCTCAGAGAAATTTCTAGGGACCTCCTTGCTTGTTGGTGTTGGTGGGAGCACGATGGGGGTACATCCCCTTGGCATCTTGTTCCCTTGGGGAGGTCCCAATCCTTGAAATGATTGGTTTTTTTGTGGGATGTGGATCATTGGACACTCAACAGATACTCTACATGCTCCTAACTTGTTACATGTCTACGAATGTCCTATTTGCTTTGCTTCACAATTCTTTTGAGTTGTATAGATCACATTGCTTTGGCATGCAATACCTATCTTAGTTAGACCAAAATGCCTCCAATGCATTGTTGACACACTTGTCCTAATTCGATCTCAATCATTATACAACATGGCTAGAATTTCTCTGGGCCACAACTTACTCAAGAAACTTTTTAACAATGTAAGGATTTCACCAAGTTTTTAATTTCAGTTAGGATAGTGATGGTTTCAACAAAGTAGTGGTTTCATTTATGTCATCAACGATTTCATTTGTGTCGGTGGTGGTTATCTTCATGATAGTGGTGATTTCATCCTATAGAGTAGTGGTTTGGCCCTAATCTTACAAGTTGAGCAATGACAATGAGATACTTTTTTGTATTCTATCAAATTATGGTTTATTAGGATTCAACTATGTATTTGAGTCAAACTTTTCGACCCATAAGGCAGAACAATTGTTGAAGGTTTTACAAATGGGTTGGCAAGTGAGGTGGGCTTGATCGTGGAGGAAACTCCATGGTTAACTGCTTTTAAGTTGGGATAAAATTGGGATTGGTGACATGCAAGGAAGCCTCAATGCTTCACCCTTGTGAGTATCACCTGGATGTGATGAGTGCTAAGTAGAACTTTCATGCTCATGCGTGATAGGTTCATATGAACCATACTTGTGACTTCTAGGTCATGAGTTTGAGTTGAAAACTATGTAGTGGAATCTTGATAAAAGAACATAAGTCAGGCAAATGCCTAAAGACTCTTTCTCCAGATTTGTAATGATCCCTTTTATTCCTAAATGTTTGCAGCCTATGTTTCATCACAAGACAATATTGTGGAGGGAGTTGGCTTTTAAGAGAGAATCGAGTCATTCTTTGAAGACTCTTTAAATCCTTTGCCTCAACCGCCACCTTGGAGAGGTTTAGAATAAGTTTAATGAAGCGCCTAAAGGAAGATAATTAATATTACACCAAATTGGAATCAAATAGAGATTAAGTTGTTAAGAATTGTCAGCCAATATATGAAGGGTTGTGTCCCTTGAGCAAGATAAGGTATATAAGGAAGATATAACTAGAATGAAAGGAGGAATTGTGAAGAATTATTATGACTGATTACAAGTAACTATTACAGCCCACATCTTATGCAATTAATCTAATAAAAAAGCGGCACTAGTAATAGACAACAGCACTAGCAAATTAACTTATTTAAAATTGAATTATTATTCTCCAATTGCAGTGATGAAGAGATGTAACTATTGCAAAGGCAATAGAGGTGAAGAGGTGTGACTCCCTCAAACTTGAGATATAAAAGGGAGAACATTTCATTTGAGAAGGACATCCATAACATCATTCAATCAATCAATTAAGAATAAATATTATGTGACTCCTAATGTGAAAGATTGTGACTCCTAATGTGAAAGGTTGTGACTCCTTCAAATATGAAAGGTTGTGACTCCCCTGATAATAAGAAATAAAAGGGAGATCATTTCCTTGTGAAGAAATCATCAATGGGGAATGAATGAATGAATGAATCAATTTGGAAATAAATTATTATACTCAAAAGGCATCAATGAAGGGTGGTGACTCATTTATTGTGAAGGGTGGTGACTCCTTAAGAAATGTATATAAAGGGGAAATCAGTTCATTGACATTCAATCATAAAATCATCAAATCATTCAAGCATCAAATCATTCAATCATCAATTCATTCAAGCATAAATCACTCAAGCATCATTCAAGCTACTCATCAATCTATCTAGAAATATCAATCAGCAAAAGCAATCAGCAATAATTTAGCAAATTCATCAAGCAATCAGTTTTAAATTTGACAAAGTGTCTTGCAAATAGGAAGGACAAAATCTATTCCAAGTTCACGAGAGGATAAAGACAAAAACCGTTATTGCTCTTATCAAGTTTGGACGAAAACCCTCCAAGGTGGACTAAGAGTTGGAAGGACGAAAATCCTTTCGTGCTCTTTGCAAGTTAAGGACAAAAACCCTTGATATTACCATTGTTGAGTTAGGGACAAAAACCTCTAATTCAGCAGATTTGTAAGTATTTCCAAAGAATTCACGATATGATTGATTTTGAGAATTGTGCTATGATGTATTGATCTGAATATTATCATAATTTTTTTTGTTTTTGTTTTTGTAAAGCTATTATTATTTTGAGTAAATATTATTGTTTTAAGGCCAAAAATCAAGAATTTCCCAAAAAGGGGCATGACAAGGCCTGATGCTTCACCCTTGAGTATCACCTAGATGTGATGGTGCTTAGTGGACCATTCATGCTCATGACTGATGGGTCAATATGAACCATATTTGTGACTTCTAGGTCATGAGTTTGAGTTGGAAACAATGTAGTGAAATCCTGATAAAACAGCATAAGTCAGGCAAAGGCCTAAAAACTGTTTCTTCAGATTCTTGACAGTTTGAGGGCCTTTAGTACATGGAAAGACTTGATTATATAGGCAGGAGTGTAGGATGTGACTTAATAGTGAATTCAATTGTCATTACAGGAAGTCGTGGTAATATGTAGTTGATAGAAGTCTAACAGTAGTGTATTGCTGCAAGCACAATCCAAAATTTGCTCTTTGTAACTTTCCCAAGCTAAAGGAATGAAGGGAGGCAATCAGATGAGTTAAGATTTCCAACTTGACTTTTCCTGCACTGGGTTTTTCAATGTTAACTCCTTTCTGTTTGTTTGTGTTTGAATTCTGCAGTTATTTTCATATTGCAGGGACAATAAATTATTAAAGAAAATTTGCGATAGAACATTGTATTTGTCGGCATTGGATTCATGGTTTTTTGCTTATTGTTTTGTTGTATTTCTTAGTTGATGCGGCATATCAACTTAAACTTTTGTGTAGGGGTTTAGCATTTTTCTCTAAATTATTTGGGTGGTTTTGTTAAGGATCTTTTGTTTAAGATCATTTTCTGCATTTTCTTTATTGAACACCAAGTTGTCAGACACTGGCTGCCATGTTGCATGATATTTACATTCACTTTCTATTTGCAAGCCTAATTGTTTTTTAGCTTTTTATTATATAACAAATGTTTGTTATAATAAGCTTCAAAAAGGCCTGTACGAACTTGAACAACTTAGAAAACTTTGTGAGCATATTTTATCCAGTTTGGGGTGTCTTTGGTATTTTAACTATGTCAGCAAGTACTTATTTTCAAAACACATTATTGTGCATCACTGTGAGAAATCCGCTTAATCAAGAAGCGGTGAAGCCTTTTCAGGAAACATAAATCTAGCTTCAGACCTTTACCTGATAACGCTTGCAGAGCTTGTGGTGAACTTTGAAATAAGTCATAAATATCTTTTTGTTTCAAGCATTTCATTCATTCATATATGAGACCCTGTTCACAACAGTACTGTTCATAAGATCACACTGGACTTTGTTGATGCTCTTTTAATGTACACATGCAGGCCTTAAACCAGTTTAGTATTCAAATGCCAGGCAGAATGAGAGAGCTAGCCCACTTGTGGGCTGCTCTCATTTATGACAAACTACTTAGCTCTGATGAGGCTGAAAGAAGGATAGCAGATAGTTACCTATGGGTGATGAAAGCAATTGTCTTACCTCCTACACCACTTCTTGCCAAGGTGGGTTCTTAGTCTGTTTTGCCTTATTTCTGATTTTGTTGTCAGTTTCTTAGTATTCATGATTTATAAAGAATATTTTATTTCTTAATCAGAGCATATGGATATAATTTTCTTATGAAACTGTAGAAGCGTGTAATATTTTTCTGTTGAAGGAATTTGGCCTTTTCTGAAGATATAAATAACTGTTGACATCAGTGGCATTGCATGAAACTAAGGGTCACAGAGCTAAGCAATTTTAATTTGAAAGTTGAATGACAATGAAAAGTGAAATGTTTACCTGATACGAAATTATTTTTGTTTCATTTGAAGTATTAGATTGAAAAACCATTTTATTATGAAAGGTTGATGCATAAAACTTATACTATATTCTAATCCTAATTTATTTCCTTATAGTTATCGCCCTTCACAAGCTGGGGCTAGGAGATAAATTAAGGTTTGTGTACATTCTTATATCAATGTCATTAGTAGTTCCTTCAATATTACGATGTTACACTCTAGTTGTAACTGCTCTTGGGTGGTTGTTGAAGTGGTTAACTTTCCAAAAATTGTTGCTAAATTCTAACATCTCATGATGCTTCCCCTCCCCATTCATACTGGTGCTGTGCAGCGCTTCCCCATTCCAGTTACCATTCATTCTAGGGGGCAGATTGTTGAACAGGAGGAGGATATAGTTGTGGGGGGGAATTTTAGCTAAAATTCCCTCCTAGGTACCCTATAGGTCACCCCCGCCCGGCATTGTGATTGGGTTCAGCTCTTTTCCTCTGCGAATTTTTTGGGTTCAGTTTGGGCCTGGATATGGGGTTGGGGCAGCCCCAGGTTCTCTTAGGGTTTGTTAGCTTGAATTAAGTACACAATTATATGGTTTACAGCAGAAAACATTAGCATCTGCACCAGCCATTGGGGGCTTTTTTAAGTGGCTGTGGTATTAAGGGTTTCAAGATTGGCAGGCTGCAGCAGAGTTGGCTTCTGTAGGTCATTTGAAAATCGTCAGAAACCCAAATGAAAAGCATTGGTGCTTGATTATAGTGAGAGTACTGAGATGAGTACGAGTATAGTGAGGTGTCTGCAGATATTGTGGTGGTCTATTTTCTTTTGAATTGGGGGAGGCACACACATAGCAGAAATTCCAACCCTCCTAGGTGAGGTTGAGCATTTTCTCACACATTACTTTATTGCTTGATCATTTGAGACATTAAAAAATTGCTCCAAATCTTTTGAACCTTGAGCCTAAAACTCCCTCTGCATTCTCCTTTGACCACAGTAAGAGCATATAACAAAATTTAACATATCATATGCTAGGTTTTTCATATTACATTTATATAATTTATTTTTTAAGTAATCTAATAAGTTAACAAACTTAAAATTAATCTATGAACTATAATTATATATTGATAATTTATTATTTAAAATATAAATTAATAATTTATTTTTAATATTTTTATATATTTTAATACAAATTATATTTATCAAATATTCATATATTATATTATATTTTTGGAAATTATAAGGTATTTTGTTTGTTAGCAATGATGAGTATTACTGTTTTTATCTATACACACACACGCATGAACTTGTACTCATACCCAAGGAGAAATATTGCTATATTGGCATACTTAGTAATAAATAGATAATGCTTGTTAAACTTAAAAATCAGTCTCACACATTGTTACATCCCTAAACTCGATTTCAGGATAAGATATATGAAAATTGAATTCCATATTTTTTGAGAGAAATTAAGTATCTGTGAAATTCAAAATAGATTTTAAAAAGTAGAATCATATATTAAGAAAGTTTGCATGAAAGATTTTGACGATGGATAAAATAAAACACTTTGGCCACAATGTGACGTTCTTCACAAATTTTAATATTAAAAATTTAAATAAATATCAATTTTTGATCTCCACAGTCTCATGAGGGCAAGGTGAGAGCATGCAATGACTAAATATTGTTATTCACCATTTTTTGATCACTAAGATCTCTTAAGAGCAATGTGAGAGCATATAGTGAGTGAATAATGAATTTATTAATTTTATTCAAATTGATATCAATGTCCAAAATATATAGCAGTGGATTGTAAAACATAAATCTTGACAAATATGGTGGAATTTCAAATAGGCAACACATAAATGTAAATCAAAATTTGCTTCCACAATATAACTTTGCATCAGAAATAGAAAATATTAGTTGATAACACATAAAGAAGCTATTAGTAGAAATAAAAGATTTCTATGACATTGCCCTCAAGAAACCAAAGGGATTTTGTCCTTCATTCTCCAAGAAAATAAAGGGGTTTGTTCTTTGATCTCCAAATCCAATGGTTTTCATCCTTGAATTTTATAGCTGACTACAAGGCTCAAATTATGACAAAATTTCATGTCCCCTTTTTACGATTAGATCCATGGAGAAGATGTCTAGCTTCTCCCCATGTCTTGTAGGCTAAAGGAAAGAGCAAGGAAAATAAAAGTAGTAATATTTTAAGTAGATCCAATCACTTTATTTTTGAAAGGGGAACTTAAATATTATTATTGGTCTTATGTAGTATTTAAAAAGTGCTTTATACTCAAAATTTGAGTCAAATGGAGGTTGCATTAGTGCTTCAACTTGGAGGTCTATAACAACTTTTGGGTACTTTGGTGGCTTGGTCATTTTATGAATATCTTTATAATTGTTGCAATCTTGAATCTCAACAAATATTTGAGGAAACATATCTATGTAGCCATGTGATTGAATTGTGTGAATGAAATACTTTGTTCCAATGGAAAGAGCAAGGAAAATAAAAGTAGTAATATTTTAAGTAGACCCAACCACTTTATTTTTGAAAGGGGAACTTAAATATTATTATTGGTCTTATGTAGTATTTAAAAAGTGCTTTATACTCAAAATTTAAGTCAAATGGAGGTTGCATTAGTGCTTCAACTTGGAGGTCTATAACAACTTTTGGGTACTTTGGTGGCTTGGTCATTTTATGAATATCTTTATAATTGTTGCAATCTTGAATCTCAACAAATATTTTAGGAAACATATCTATGTAGCCATGTGATTGAATTGTGTGAATGAAATACTTTGTTCCAACCAATTTATTTGCACAAATTTTTTAATTTTATGTAGACATTTTAGATCTAAGTATTTTGTATGAATGTCGTAGTAGATTTTAGTTATATTACTCTAGATTTGGATAAATTTATATGATCATTTTAGCTAGGGGTTATTACAGTGGTATCAAAACATTGATCTTGCTAGCCTATAGGGTACAAAAAGTTGTTAATGGTTCCTAGTGAAAAGAAGAGAGCAAAGAAAACTAAAGAAAATTCGTGATCAAGCACAAGATCCAGTCCAAGAAGAAGAAATGGATGCAAAAGATTAGGAGAAAGTTGACAAATGCACCAATTACCTTCCAATTATGCATGGATCATGTTTTTAGCAATAAATTGAGAAAATTTGTCTTGGTTTTGTTTGATGACATTTTAATTTACAACAAGACTCGGGAAGATCATTTGAAGCATCTAGATACCATCCTTGGAAAAGAATCAAAATGCGAGTTTGAAGTGATTGATATTTTGTACTTGGGCCATGTCATTAGTGCTCACGGTGTTCAAGTGGCTCAATAGACATTTTGATCTTGGATTGGCCTCTTCTTATCACATTGACACAATTGGGAGGATTATTTTGCCTTTTCGCAACTATTATTCAAGATTTGATAAGGTTTTTTCACAATTAGCAACACCTTTAATTGATATGACAAAGAAAAGAGCTATTGCATGGATAGAAACATTTGAAGAAACTTTTGATTAACTTAAGGAGGTAAAAATTTCATGTTTTGTTCTTGCTATTACAAATATTTGACAACCACTTCTTGTAGAATGTGATTCTTTTAGAGAAGGAATTTGAGTTGTCTTGGTACAAAAGGGGCATCCCATGGTATTTGAAAGTAGGAAATTGAAAGAATCCAAAAAATGATTTTCTGTCTATGACAAAGAGATGTTGGCTATTGTGCATCCTTTGGTCATGTTCTAATAATATTTGTTTTGTCAAAGATTTGTGGATAAGACAAATCATAACAATTTGAAATTATCTTTGGCCAATGTGTCAGAACCCTGGTGGTTCTCAAATTCCAAACCCTAACTGATGTTTGAGGGTTTTTGCAAGTTTTGTGATTTTCGTATTTTTGTGTTTTCAGGCAAATAATAAAATATGCGATTTTGCTAAGAAAGGCAAATAAATTCTAAATAAATTCAAGAACTCAATATAAGCCTAGATTTTGATCAATAAAGGTAGGCGTTCAATTATATTTCACTTCCAGATGATTTACAATAGCCAGATACGGAGTATGAAGGAAATACAAATTATTAAATAAGAAGAACCTGGTTTTAAATGGCGGCTGCAGCTGATAGAAGAAAGTACGGCCAGAATAAATGAAGAATTCTCTGAGCTCTAAAACCAACGCACAACCTCAGTAGACCCAGGCGCCCAGTAACCAAACACCAGAAGCTGAGAAAAAGAGGCGTTCCCTTGGAGATGAAAAGGTACGGCCAAGACAGTACAGAAAAGTACGGCTGACAGCAGTAAAGGACAAAGTACGGCCTCCAATATATATTGCCAGATCTCTGAATAAAACAATGTTCCACGGGCCTGGGGGACGGGGAAACGGGGGGACGGGGAAACGCGTTTTGGAGACGGGGGGACAAAGGGCCTAAGTTTGGGGACGGCGGGGAGACGGCGGGGGGACGGCGGCGGCGGGGTGGTGGGGTGGTGGTGCTGATATAGTTATAAATATACTTATAGTACTTGAAAAACTAGTTTTGAAAGGATGTATAACAGTATAACAATATAAGAATTACATTTCAAATGAAACTATAGGAAATTACTCAAATTACTAATTAGTAAAATTATAACATAGCAAAATTTGAAATACTAAATCTAAATACGAAGATATCTTGAATGCTAATTGCTAAATAAAATTTGACAAATGAAATTGTTTTTGTAAAATTGAAGGTAACTAGTGGAGAGTACCTAGAAAATCAAATGAATTCAATGGGAGTTTGTGGGCAATGCCCCTAATGGGTTTGAGGGTTAGCGCCCTTAGTGGGGTCAAGGGGCAGTGCCCCTTGCGGGGGTCTGGGGGCAAAGCATCGTCAAGCGCCCCCTGAGCCAGTCAGAGTCGCAAGGGGAGGCGGGAGGGGCAGCGCCCCGGCCCTTGGGCGCGCTCCCTGTCGCGATACAGGGCGGGGTGAGGGGCAAGCCCCCGCCCCAAGCCCAAATTAAGACCTCCAAACCCACACAAACCTTCATGGTGTACATCATTTTGCATTAACAATAAAACCCAAATTAAGACCATCAAAGCCAGACAAACCTTCATGGAACACATCTCCTAGTCTCCCAGGAAACTCCTGGGCGTCTCCCAAGAAACTCCGTCTCCTAGTCTCCCAGGAAACTCCTGTCTCCTAGTCTCCCAGGAAACTCCTGGGCGTCTCCCAAGGAGACTTGGAGACTTGGAGACGTCTCCTAAGGAAACTTGGAGACGTCTCCCCGTCTCCCCGTCTCCGGCGGCGCTTTGGTGGCGGTGGCGGGACGGCGGGGGCGCCAAGTACCCGTCCCCCCGTCCCCGGGGCGTCCGTTCCGAAACGGGTCATATTTTGGGGGGAAACGCGTCCCCGTGGTTCACTGGAATAAAACCTTCTGATGAAATCGCCTTATTAATCGATGATTTCCTCTGTGAATCTCTGAATAAATGACTCAATAATCCAAACTGTGATCTCTGGATGAAATCACCAAGTGCAAGCTTCAACTGGTATCTCACAGCCTCAGTCTGCCTGATCTCTGAAGAGTTTTCGTTCTCCAGAAACGATCGTCTGCCAGAAACCCTAGGGTTTGCAAACTCCAATGCTCAGAGCAATAAAGACAAAATTGAATAATAAACAGGATAGTTCGATTTTGCCTTGAGAAGGTATATATTGCCTTGAAGAAAATTCGACCCAATCTCCATTTTAATAAATCATTTAAATTAATGATTTAATTTGCACTTTTGACTTAGGAGAAATAATTAATTATTGGCGTCCACTTTTAATGAATATAAAATACTCATTAAGTCACATTTTAATAATTTATTATAAAGTATAACAAATACTTTATAATTAAGCCAAATAATTAAATATTTAAATATTTCAATAAAGTGACTTTATTATAAAGTCAAAATATTAAATATTTAATAATCCATTAAATACTCCTTATTTCTCCGTCTAAAACAATGCTGAACTGGGTCGATTTGAATGGTGAACCATGTGCCCTGCCGAAATAGCACTTCTGACCTAACTTTCTAAAAATAGAAAGTTTCCTGAAAATGCTCACTGGAAGATTCTGCGAAGGCCCAACCTGATACAACTGCAAACTGGAGCTACCAAACACTGAGCAACGGCTCCAAATGATCCTCTGCACACTCCTGTCAGCCTACGAGGATCGAAATGATAGGCTAACCCTGTCACCAGCTGTGTTGACTAGGATGGGGACATGACACAATGTGACTTGAAAAATAGGCAATAAAAAAGGATGCGGAAGATCCAAGCTTATGATTTAGGTATAGAGTATGTGAAAGGGAGAAAGAATGTAGTAGGTCATGCGCTTTTGGGAAAGCCTACTCTATGCACTAACTTTGCTATTTTTGTTGATTGGTAGAGATGACTATGGCATAATATGTTCAAAATACATTTGTTGTTGATTTTCTTTGTGGGAATTTGAGGGAAAATGGATTTGTAATAGCAAATAGTTTCATTTATTATAAAAACAAAGTCTTACTAGTTCTTGAATCTCAAGTGAAAAAGAGTATTTTAAGGGCTTTTCATGATGCATTGCTAGCAAGTCTCCCAAGATTTTATAAGGCCTACAAACAAATAAGGGAAATGTTTTCATGGAAGGACCTCAAGAGGGATGCCATCAAACACATTAGAGAATGCATGATTTGTCAACAAAGCAAAGCAAACCATGTTTTCTTAAGCTTGCCTCAAGCTTTGCCTATCCCAAATGAGAGGTCGAAAAGCATATCCATGGATATCATCATAGACCTCCCCAAGGTATAGGGAACATAATGCATCAATGTTGTGGTGGATAGATTAACAAAATATGCATACTTGTTTGCTATTTCCTTATAACTAAAAGCCTAAGTTACCGGAATCGCCCCTTTACCTTGTTGATTTCGGGTATGGATACGTTTCAAAACGGATTCAAGCTGGAAACCTTGCAGATTCGAATAGTGTTATGATTTTTTTAAAAAAAAAAGTTTCCATGAATTTGCACGATTTTTCCTCGAATCACGCCATTTTTTCCGTTACGTGGCATTTTCAATCCGATTTCGGCACAGTTTCCAAAAACTTTTTGCGACTTTGGAATGGTTAAAGTAAAAAAATCCTAACTTATTTGCATTATTTTTGGCCACTTGTTTTGATTGGTGTTTTCACCGCTTGTATTTGCTTGGTCGTTTTCAACCTGATTCCGTCCGCCATTTAGACACATGCAAGCCGCAAGGAGATACAAATCTGTGGTTGCGCAAGGAGAAACAGACAACTCTCAGTGTGGTCGTGCAAGGAGAACAGATGTCGTTCAGGGAAAAACATAGGGAATCGAAAAACGCAAAGGTCGTTGACTGTGCAGGAGATTTTCTGCCATTTTTCTTTGTCTTTTTCCTGACTGTTTTCCTCTGCCGTTTTCGTTTGCTGTTTTCATCTGCCGTTTTTGTTCACCATTTCCAGGTATTTCTCAGCTCGAAAAACTTCAATTTAATTTTATAATTTATAGTTTATAATAGTTATAGGTTTTTATTTTTAATTTTAATATTGTTTTATAATTTAAATTTTATATGATAATATCATAATATTAATAAATAATATAATATTTAATAATATTGTTTTTATAAAATATAAATTTATAATATATATTATAATATATTAATACATAGTTTTAGTTTATTTATTTAGTATTAAATTTTAAACTTTTAACAAATATTTATTATAATATTATTTATTATTAAACATTTTACATTTATAATTTTATTATATATAAAAAATTAAATTTATTTTAGTATTTTAATATAATTAAATTTTAAAATTTAAAACTTTAAAGTTTAAATTTTAAAATAATAAATATAAATCTAATTATTATTTTGTATATTTAATGTTAAAATTTATTTATGTTGCTATTTTTTATTTTAATAAATAATAATCAATAATTTAAAATTAAAATTATAAATATAAATTGTAATTATATTAATTAGTAATTACATATTAAATGTTTATTAATCAAATTGTTATCTTTAGTAATAAATATTGAAGTATGTTGTATTTAATCATAATGTTGATATCCAAGCATGCATTATATTTTTTTAACATTTATTGTTCAATATTCAATAATTATTTTTTGAATTTTTTGTAGGAAATATAATGGCAACCGGTTCTACTTCTATTGCTGGACCCACCTTTAAAACCGACCCAAATTCACCTCTATGGAAATATGTTCAAATGATACAACAAGTTAAAGGGGAAGGAACATTTGTTTGGATATGCAATCATTGTAAAGTTCAGTATACTAGCTCATACAGTTGTGTGAAATGCCATTTATGTGCCATTTCTCAACAAGGAATCACAATATGTGCAGGAGAAACTGGTAAAAGGTTACATCCTCACAAAGTAGCAACATATATTAAAGAGCAAGAGGAAGCAAATGCAAGAGTTGGTCATGCCACAAACCATTCTTTGCGGAGAGGAGGAGGAAGTGGAAGTGGAAGGGGATCAAAGAGGCCTCCTCCTTCTCCAACACATAGTGACTTTGATGATGTTGTAGTAGAGAGCCACCCATTTTTGGGTAGAAGTGAAGATGATCCTGTTGGTGTGAAGAAAAGCAAGGGGCCATTAGAAAAAGCATTTAAGTTTGAAGCTAGAGAGCTTGTAGATCAAGCTGTTGCAAGATGTCTATATGCAAACGGTTTGGCATTTAATGTTGTAAGATCACCATATTGGCAGGATATGTTGAGAAAGGCAAGTGACTGTCCACAAGGGAACACAGGGCGAGGTTATGAGAAGGTGTGTACCACCTTACTAGCAAAGGAGGTAAAAGGCATAAACAATGCATTGGCTCCCATTAGAAATTCATGGAAAAAAAAAGGGTGTCAATTATTTTTGATGGATGGAAGGATGCCAAAAACTGGCCATTAATCAATGTGATTGTAGTGTGCCCTAAAGGGGCAATGTTTTTGAAAGCTGTGGATTGTGAAGGACAAGTGAAGGACGCACAATTTATTGCTAACATCCTTATATAGTGCATTCACGATGTGGGTCCTAAAAATGTTATCCAAGTAATAACAGACAACGCAAAGAATTGTAGAGCTGTAGGTATGTTGATTGAGACACGATTTGAGCACATATTTTGGACACCTTGTGTTGTTCACTCTCTCAACCTCATGCTACAAAAGTTGGGTGCAAAAATAAATTGGATCAAACAATGACCAGAAATAAAACACAAGAACAAAAATAACACAACAAGATACCTTGGGAAAACCCTCCTTCTCGAGGGAGAAAAACCCAACAAATAATATCACTTATATTATTTTGAAATGAATTGCAATTCGCTTTTACAATAGGCCAACACAAGGCTGAAATTATTAGCACCACTCTTGATGCAAACAATAACACTCCTGAACGATAAATTCAATCTCCTTGAATGATGATCTCTATCTGCAATAATGAACTTGGCTGTAGATATTCCCATTCGCACTTGCTTGAAGATGAACTTGACTTGATCATGTGATGGAATGAAATGATCTCATTTATATACAATGTGGAGGAGAGGTTGCACCTCTTCATGAACAAAGTCGGCCAGATATGAAATATATTTCAAGTAAATGGGTGCGAATATCATGGAGGGTCGGCCCAAAAATTAATAATAATAATTTCCCAAGTGAAGCGCCTCTTCACTTAAATAATTGCAAAAAATAAATAGTTGTTAGGCTACATGAAATTTATCGAACACAATGCAAGGTGGCAAGTATGAGCCCGCAGCTATAACATCAACACTCCCTCTTAGCTAGGGAGGAATACTTCCCGATACATAAAGTCATGGACTCTCTCAACATGACACCCACAATGGCTACAACCATATGTGGAAAGGAACACATCACAAAATCACTCAACGTGATATCAACCACCATGGCTACTCCCATGTATGGCAAAGCATATGTGCACAAGTGACCATCATGGAATCACTCAACGTGATGTCGTCATCTCATCATGACGTCCACCATGGCTACTCCCAGAGAGTGCATAAACACAAGTACAAGAAAATCATCATGGAATCTCTCAACGTGATGTTGTCATGGACTTACTCAACATGACATCCACCATGGCTACTCCTAGAGCGTGGAACAAGGGCTTTCACCTCAAATTTCTCTCGCAGAGAAAGATTCATTAACAAGGGCTTACACCTCAGATTTCTCTCGCAGAGAAAGATGCATTAACAAGGGCTTACACCTCAAATTTCTCTTGTGGAGAAAGATGCATTAACAAGGGCTTACACCTCAAATTCCTCCGTCTCAGAGGAAAATGCATTGACAAATCACAAAAGATCATTGATGCTGAGTCTCCCTCTCAGCAAGGGCTTTATTCTCCACAACTCCAAGCTTGTCTCAGAAGTGCACAAACTTCACTCTAGAGAGAGGCTTGAAGAGAATATCGACCATTTGATCATTAGTGCAAATGTACCTCATATTTCTCCGTCTCAAAGAAATATATGCTACGACAAGTCTTCATGATGATGTAACTCCCTCTGAAGCTCCAAGTACTTGCATCGACCTTTTGACCTTGTCTAAGATTGCCTGCAACGCTTGCTTTAGAGAATTGGTTTCCAACGCACACCTTTGGTGCTGTAGAGAGTTCAGGACTGTCCTCCTTGACCTCATCCCAGATCAGAGATGTGCCCGCTGTTGAACCTTAACGTGAAATTTGGCCAAGTCTGAGAATTAGGGTTTGTACTTTCCCGGTCAATTTGAGGTCAAGTGAGGTGAATAAATTGAAAATAAAGACTAACACTATTGTCAGTGTGCTTCTAGCAGGCTTTCACTAAAATTTCATTGGATTCCGGCTACTTACTATTTTTAGTAAGTGTGAAATTCAGAGTAGTTTCTCGACACTTTCGAAGTTTTAACAGTCACACTGCATCCAAAGCACATCAATCTGCTCACTGGCAAAATTTGAGCTGAAACGGACAACTTACTATTTTTAGCAGTTCAGCTTCCAGGGCAAATTTCAGGGCCTATATGCTGGATTTTTCTTCGCATGTCTGGAGATTCCTTCTGGGTTTTTCGAGACATTCGCGACAGTATAACATGCAAAATGAGATAACAACTTTCAGAGTTCAGCCTACAAAGGCTATTTTTAGGGTTTGCATGTCAGGGTTTTCTTTGCATGTCTGCATATTCCTTGTGGGTTTTTCGAGAGCTTCGCGATGATATGACATGCAAAGCGAGATAATCACTCCTTCAACAACTTGCTATTTTTAGCAGATACATTCCGGCAGCAGCCTTCCAGCACAACAGAATCATGAATAGAATAGAATGCAATAGAAACGAGAACAAACGAAGATCGTTTGATATGCATGCAAGATGAATTAGGGTTTCCAGCTTCGGACCCAAAAAGAGGGGTAAAAAGTCAAAATTTTTGAAAACCAGTGTAAACCACCGCGATCAACATCTTTCAAGCTATCTGCTGATAAAATTTGAAGGCAAACGAAGCACTTACTATTTATAGTAAGTCATTTCAGAAACAGGCTAAAAATAGAAAGTCAGCAGCAGGCGCCGACGTCAATGGGCAGGTCACGTGGTGAGGAGTGCGTCATTTGAATTTCAAATCAAACGGAGTTGTGGAGGTATCAGAATCAAGCAGCTGCCATAAATAGTAAACCACCTCCAGAAATGTGCTATAAATAGCAGGTCAGCACGAGGCGTCAGTACGAACAAGTCAAACAGTTGATAAAGACCCCTTGGCGCAAATTGCAAGCTGAACGGAGTCACAGAGGATGGAAAATCAGGCACTTACTATTTTTAGCAGGTTGGCACAGAGGAATTAGGGTTTCCTAAATTCTAGGGCAAAACACGACAGTTACACAAAAGCAGCATCCAGCCACGATCAACACCCTTCAGGCAATCGGCACACAAAGTTTGAGCTCATTCTGAGCAGCTGCTATTTTTAGCAGGTTACTAAAAATAGCAAGGGCATGCAAGCATCAAGCGTCAACAACTCAAACGCATCCTGAGGTTCAGAACAAAGCAAAATCCAGCCTTTTGGAGCTTGAAATTAGCTTGAAATTCAAAATTTGGGAAATTTTCTAAAATTAGAAAGTTAGGGCAAGCTAGGGTTAGCATGAACGAATCACTCTAAATTTGACAAATGGCATAAAATTCACTGAAGTTAATAAATTTTCAAGTCGAGCCAGTGAAAAACGCCTTTAAAAGCTGAAGGTTGGTGGAAATTCTCTAAGCACTTGAAATTTGAAGTTCACAGGCCAAATACACCTTGAGAAGCTGAAGATGAGGCAGGAAATTTAGTGAAAGCATTGAAAATGGAAGCTCACAGGATGATATGCGCCCTCAAGCGGGCAAGAGCCTTGAAAATTTTCTAAGTTTGGAAAAATGGAAGCTCACAGGTCAAAATGCGCCCTTAGGTTGCAAAAGGATGAAAATTTTACTTAGGAATTAAAACTTGATGCTCACCCATGAAAATGCGCCCTTGAGGAAAGAATGAGGGTGAAAATCTTCTAAGTGTTAGAAACTTGAAGTTGCCTACTCAAAATGTGCCCTTGGGAGAAGGTTGAAGCTCTAAAAAATTCTAAGTCTGAAAATTTGAAGCTTGACCCCCCCAAAAGCGCCCAAGGAGAAGAGGAGGTAATGGAAATTTGACTAAGTCCTTGAAATTGGAAGTAGACATGTGAAAATGCGCCCTTGAGGAAGGAGATGATAGGAAAATTTTCTAAGTACTTGAAACTTGAAGCACAAGGGGTTATTAGCGCCCAAGGTAAAGAAGAGTTGATAAATTTCACTAAGTGTTGAAACTTGGAGTAGAAGGGGTGAAATGCGCAAAACTTTGGAGGAGACTTCAAAGTGTTCTTAGTTTCGAAAATTGGAAGTGAGGGGTCCAAAATGCGCCTAGCCTTGAAGAGAGGACCTTGAAAGCTGCTGAATGTTTCAAATTTGAAGCGTGACCTCTGGTGTGCGCCTGGACTTGCTTGTAGAGGTGATTAAAAATGCTAAGTGTTGGAAACTAGAAGTAGCACCTTCTATATGCGCCTGGAGAGGCACGATGGAGCCTGAAAGTTGACTAAGTCTAGCAAAGTGGGAGTAAGGACCCCTATATGCGCCCAAGGTCAAGGAGGAAGCTTAAAAATTTTCTAAGTACTCAAAAGTGGAAGTAGCCCTTGCTAAATGCGCCCTAGCATGGAAGGAAGGTAAAGAACTTTACTAAGTGCTGAAAATTGGAGGTTGACCTCTCTTATGCGCCCAGCAGCATGATGAAGCTTGAAAGTTGACTAAGTCTGGCAAAGGGGGAGTAAAGACCCCTATATGCGCCCACCCAATGGAGTTAAGATGAAGATTTTACTAAGGCATGTAAATTGAAAGCCTGAGTGGTCAAATGCGCCCAGCCTTGAAGGAGGAGATTGAGAATTTGTCTATAAGGCACTCAAACTGAAAGTAAAGGTGGTCAAATGCGCCTTGGCTTGGAGGAGAAGTTGGAAATTTTCTAAGTGTAAAAAAGTTAAAAGTTGAGAGGTCTAAATGCGCCCTTCAAAAGGATGAGTTCAAAATTTCTCTAAGGCAAGAGCGAAATTAGAAGCAAGCACCTCCAAATGCGCCTTTGGGAAAGGATGAAAACAAGTTGGTGAATTTGATCAAGTGATGGAAAATGCGACCTCAAGGGGTTGAATGTGCCTAAGTCATAGAGGTGGAGGTGAATTTTCCTAGGGATGTGAAGATTGAAGTCTACCATGTTGAGTGCGCTTGGCTTGAAAGAGGTGATATCAAAAGTTTAAAATTTTCTAAGTGTGGAAATTTGAAGTAAGCCATGTGATATGCGCCCAAGTGTGTAAGGTGCTAGGTGATGAAATTTTTTCTGAGGCAAAGATGAATTGGCTGTGAAATATGCCAGAAGGTGCTAGCTTCATGAAATTGTTAAAATTTTCAAGGCGAAGCAAGGAAAATTCGCCCAGAGATGAAGAATGAGGATAAATTTGATAGAGATATTTTTCTAAGGTTCAAAATTCAAGAAAAATTAAATGAACCCGTTCGTTGCATACCCATGAATTTGATGCGTTCTGAGGAAAATTTTATTCTGGGTATTTAAGATCTTCGACAAGGAGAGGATTTTAAGGTCTTCCACAGTTCGTTGAGGCCTCCGGGATGGAGATTTTTGATGGGCACAGGATCGATGAGTTTTCCTAAGAGAAATTTAAAAAATTTTCTAAGGCAGGGGATAAATGGTGTTTTTGAAGATAAAATGCCTCGGCGGATGAATTTTAAGTCGATTGCCTAGGTGAATTTGATTGAATTCTTCGTGGGACTAATCTTCCAGAGTCAGAGATGAACGAAATTGAGTATCAGAGCTCCAACTGGTGAAGTAAATTCCTTGAAGATGATGCAGTTGAAGCTAACACTCTCGAAAGATGATTTTAAAAGTGCATCTCTTAAATACGCCCCTGAGGGAGTTGAAATTTTGTCTAAGGCACTGAAATTTGATGCACAGGTGTTATATGCCCCAGCCTACAAATCATGAAGAATTTGAGGATGAAGTTTGTTGGCTAGAAAAACGATGAACCCTTGGAGATCAAAACATGAAAATCCTGGTAAGTAAGTTAAGTTTATATGATGAAGTGTTCTAATACTCTTCTCCTTGCTTGTTTTGCGAGAGGAACATCGAGACCAAGCGGTGATGACTTGAAGTGAGGAAGAAAATAATCCAGGACGACATTTCAACCTTGAAGGAAGAAAAGTTGCAAGAGAATGGTTAAGTGTTGAGACTCAAGTGACAAAGAAGAAGTTGAAGAGCAACGTCAAGAAGAAGATCGAGAACAGTGTGAACGCATCTACAAACGGGAATCTTCTAGAAGATGGTGGCCATTAATTGCTCATTTATTGCCCCACTCTCCATTATGGCGGTTTTTAGGGCGAATCTTGTTTAGGGTTGAGGTGGTACAATCTGGGCCATCCAGCCGATTGTAATCTGAGCCGTCCGTTGGACTTGGCCAGCTATATAAAGGGGGAGTCCCCCTCATTTGTACCTTCAATAGAGCTTAGAATGAGACAGTAGAATTAGAGTAGAAGCTAGAATAGAGAGACAAATTAGAAGTAGCTTAGTATAGATTGATAGAGTAGTGAAGAAGAAGGAAAGTTTTTCCTTAAAACTTTGTAAGAAATTGTTGTGAACACTCTCCCAATAAAAAGAATTTTCATTGATGATGAATTTCGTCTTTTGTTGTGAGTAGCTAGCAAGGTTTCTTCGTCCTTCTGATTCAAGTAGTGACTTAAAGTAGAATAAGTTTCATTTCATGCAAGTAGTAGATAGTAATTGTGGAATGTGGTCTTCAATTTGAGCAAACTTCGTCTATCCATACCACTAGTGTGTTCACTGATGGTGAATTGGCCTTGTGTGGTCAACTGGAATATCATGTACTTAACTTCGATCATGATTTGTATGTTTATATGCGTCGTTGTGATGGTATTTTCATGCTAAGTTGTGATCTGAACACCTTGAGCTACTCCTTTGAAGATTGCACCGGTTCTGTGGAGGCTGTCCGAAGCGAGGCAAAACAGAGCCTGGTTGAAGCTTGTGAGAATTGATCGCCATGTCCACGCCTTAGAGTAGATTAGAGCTCTCTAAACCCTGCACCATTCCAATTCAGTACTTTCTGGTTAGTTTAGGAAATGAGAACTTCATAGACAAATCTTTCGAGCATTTGAATTCCTTTCTCCGTTGCCGAACAATTCCGTAAGTCCCCTTGAGATACCAGCAAATCACATCGAGCCAACTGAGCCTATTCGCACTGAAAGAACCTTGGAGTTGAACGCACAAACTCTCTTGCTATATTAGCATGCTGGATATTTTGATCAAGAGAGAATAGGGTAGCCGTTGGCAACTTTATTCTGCGTTGGTGCGGTCACGAAAAACCACTTCAACAAGACCCCACCTTGTAGTTCTAATATGAGCACAAACAACCTATCATTTAGTGTTGGTGGGAGAAGCTCAACAACTTGAAATAGTTATGTGTAAGGGCTTGCTAGAATTCCTCAAATAGATGACTTGGAGGTGTAGAGGGGCTTCGTTAAGGTCATTAAGAAGATAAATAGTATAGAAGACACCACAATGATTTGACACAAATGGAGTAACTTTACTTTTCTAAGCTTAGGGGCTACATGGATTCAAAAATATATATAATATTTTAGTGTGGAAGAACTTGATGAGTTATGGGCTTCCATTGTTTATATGGACACTGGCCATTCATTTCCTAACATATTTTTGTAGTGCCTCAATTGTTGAGAAGAATTGGTCTATGTACAACCTTGCCTAGTCTATCAAGAGGATCAAATTTGTAGTTGTACACAATGCCTTTTCTCATGGTTCGCAAGATAATTGAGTACAAGTTAGTCAACAACATGATAGGATGTAGAGCTTGAGGAGTTGAAACAAATTGACGAGGACTAGATTGCACACATAGGGTGGGGACTTGTTGCAAGAGTTAAATGCGTTTAGCAGTTCCAATGATGAGGAGCATGCCACAACATTTGCATCAGATGATGATTTTGATTGGCCATCATATTTTGTGTGTGAATGTTACTTTGTAGAATTGCACTTTGTATCTTGAACATGGTGAATAATATAAATAACATATGACATGGGTTTGTTGATCATTTTCTCTGTTGGTTTTCATATTATCAAACTTTGTATAAATATTAAGCTGCTTTTACACATATTATTTACATAACTGATAAACTGCAACTTCTTTTATTGTTTCTTGTAATTAATTCTTCAAATATTAACTTTTATATATTATTATAATGTTGTCCACCCACTGTTTCCAAAATCCAGAATTCTTTCTGCTGTCCCCAAGACACATAGCCCCATCCTTTAAATTCAGAGTAACACTTATTTATACATTATTAGTTGATACTGATCTACTAGCAATTAGGAAGAAGCCACTGGGGGGTATCCACTCTACAGAAACCAAATGTAATCTTTAAAACGTTATATAAAAATTGCTTCACTAAGAAAATGGCTAAAATATAAATGGATTGACTATATCAAAATTATGAGTTACATCTGTCCATTTTGAGAGGGCTATGAGTAAACATGCAGTAAAATTGATCCAATCCTTGTTTATCCTTATTGAATTAGTTTATTCATATTGCTTGTTTGATCAACATTACTTTTAAGTGAATACAGTATTATTTTGTTAGCGTCCTTGCTCTTTGGTTTGAATGACTCAATTGATGCTCATCAACGCCCTTTGGAGAGTCATTAGCCTTGTTCAGTATCTGTCTTGGGATCTTGATTTGCAACATATTTTAACATCCTTAATTATCTGCTAACAACTTTTCCTGTGGTGCTGATGTCTAAGGTTGTCGCAGAAAGTGTGCAAAATAAATTGCTTCCGTGTATCCAGAGAATGATACAGGTTCAAAGCTGTAAGGTTCCAGCTATAAATGCCTGGGGGTGGTTTATCTGGCTGCTTGGAGGTCGTGTACTGCAGAACAGACCACTTGTGAATAGCATGTTGAAAGTACTAGAACAGACTTTCCTTGATACAGACATGGATGTACGAATTGCATCTCAGGTTTGCAATGTAAACTTTTCTTTATTTTTTTCAATGTTATAATTGGCATATATAAAATAAGGCAAATCAGTCATGCATATTGTTGATCTAAATTTTAAAAAACTGTGATTGCAATTATTAGTTGATATTTGCTTTTTTATTCTTACTATTGTACCCATACAAAACTTTCATATTGTGACAAGTTTCAAGTTAAGATCTGTCATTTTTGCAAGGGTAGGTCATATTGTTTCCATGTGTGTTGTTTTTTTCTGTATTCACAAGATCATGGAATGAAGCTCCTGAAGTTATTCATCATGGTGGAGAGAGAGAGAGATTTTGTCTGAGAAATTGCTAAGGGAAGAGGTCACAGGCAGACTTTTGTATGGGAGAGAGTTTTAAAGAAAAAGATCAAAACCCCTTTGTCAGGGTTTGTGAAGAATAGTTTTTTTGAGTTTAAGTAAAAAATGCTTATTGAGGTGCACACCTCAATAAAGGAAGCTCTATTTCCAATTCAAAAGGAAAAATTGCATCATCAGGTTTGTACATAACGAGGGAAAATGAGCAATCAAAGTTTGATCAGAATCCATTGCCAGGTGGGCACTTGACAAGGGAAAAATACTAATGGTTAGTTTTAAAATCATATATACAGGTGTCCATCTGTATGAAGGAAATGGGCTTCAAAATTATATTGAGGTGTGCACCTTGATAAGGGAATTTGATGTCTAACTTCAAAAGCAGAAGACACATATTGTTAGGCATGCATTTCTAAAAGTGGTTTTTGTTTTAAAAGCAATTTCACATTTAAGTGAGCACCTGATCAAGTGAAGAAGGGTTCTTCAAAGTGCAAATCGAGGTTTCGTGCATAGGTGCATCCTTGTATGAAGAGAATCAAGTCTGAAAAGTGCCACTATCAGGTGCAGACCAGACTAAATGAAATCCAAAGATTAAAGTCTGAAATTGCATGTACTTAGATGAGCCCCTGTGCGTAGTGAATGAAGTTTAAAAATTTTGTTGACATGTGCGCATCTGACAAGGGGATGTGATTCACAATCATCAAGAATATTGTAATGCTGAGGCCCTTGCTTGAAAGAGGAAGATAGTCAAAAGACCAAAATCTCGGCATTGCATGGTGAGTGCCTCAAGAAAGGGTTTTTTGCTTTCACAGATTAAAGATCCGTTTTGCTCATTCAAGTACACCACTGAAAGGGGTGAATTTCAAAGTGTAGGTATATGCTAAAGTGTGCACCTCAACAAAGCAGGATTGTTTTAAATAATCCTATTCACAAGTGCGTTCCTAAACAAAGAAATTTCAAGGTGTAGAAACATATGATCAGGTGCGCACCTGTATTGGGAGAAAAATGTTTTAGTTTTTAAAGTTTATTCACAAGTGCCAAGTTGCATGCCTCACTACAGAAGAAACTGGATTTCAACTCAGACGAGAACCATTGTTTATAAGCACACATCTATCTACAGTGGACGGCCACCAACAATAAGGGTTTTGCTTTTTTCTGTTGTTTATCATGGTACAACGTGAAAATAAAGACAAAAGGTTGCAACAGAAGAATAACAGCAGAATACAAATGCATAGAGTAGAATGCCAGAGCAGAATGGTAATTTTAAAAGTGAAATTGGATTTTATAAAAAACAAAAAAGAATGCCGATATTCATAGCAGCAGAAGATTCACTCTTCTTTTTTTTGCAGGGTTTTTGATAGTTTTTTCTCCAATCAACAGTTGTCTTTGTCATATCCCTGTCTTAAACGATCACATCAGCAGTTAATTAGTTTGAAAATTTGCCTATTCTTTGCCAATCATCAGCAATTCTGAGACAAAATCAGTCATATCAGTATTGAATTTTTTGTGATCTTTTTGAGCTTTTGAGAGGGATTTCATCAAATAAAAAATGAGAAACAACAATCATAATTGTGCGGTGGTGCAATGTTTGATCACTTTATACGCAAAGGTGCCTGATTTCAGCAAATTTTCATTAGAGGTTTTGTCTCTCACAAGATTTTCACCGAAAGGATTCAAAATTTTCAAATAAAGACACCTAAGTTTTGGAGCAGAGAAGTCTATAGAAGAGCATTTTTCAGTTTCAGAGTTTCAAAATGTCTTTATTGGACCTAAGATGATTAGGAGGAAAACTTCATCAAATCTCTATAGCTGCCTATTTAGATTTGTTATTTTTAGCCCATGATGTGCTATTTTTAGCCAATCATTGATTTCAGGGAGAAGAGCATATTTTGAAAAGTCTATCTTTAGCAAGAGCTATTTGTAGCATACACTATTTTCACTTTTTTCTAATTTTAGTCCAATCAGCTTTTTGAGGGGTTAGTTATTGTTAGATCATCTATTTTTGGATCTCTTTTCATGCGAGAGATGTGATTTTTGGTGTTAGATTGTAGCAATCTCTTCTCTTAGTTAAATTGATGATTTTTGAAGTTCAGATTTCAAGTTAGTTGATAGGATTTTGTAATAAAGAGTGCATTGCATGCAATCAAATTATTCCTAGAGTGGAAGTGGAGTTAGTCTTTTGATTTATTTTCATGCAATGTTTTGCAAACTTTATAAATAAGTGCCATTTGCAGTTTAGATTCTAGTACGAATTTTCATGCCTACTTGTTGTAAAGTTGTAGTTGAAGTATTCTATGTCTAAGGTGATCTCTTGGGTGAAACATCGCTTAATAATTATTGAGGGCTTTTTATCACAATGATAATTAATTTTGGACTTGAGGCTTTGTCTTCAATTTCTATGTTAATTCATAATATATTGTTTGTTAGTACAAATAAGTTAAATTGAATGGTTTTTTGAACATTTCAGGTTTTGTATTGCAAAGTTTAGGGAAGTGTAATCATGAAGGATTTGTATGCATTATTGCCTTTTTGATTTGTAGGTGTGGTTTGTATTGAATTTATGATGATTGTCATTGAAAATCATCATCATAAATTGCATATTCATGCAAGTCAGAAATTATGAGAATTTACTTTTTTCTCCTCTATTCTAGTGAAAATTGGGGAGAGGTTCTAGTCTTCTCATTTAGTTGTGACTCCTTGTTTGGCCTAGAAGGCTATGGCTCCACTTTGGTAATAGATGGTAGTGACTCCCATGCCTCATGTTCAAAATCATCTACAATGATGTCATCTGATCCAATCTCTCTTGCTTTTGTTGCATCTACACCCTCCATAGCTTCCTCTTGGAATTGACAGTCTCATCCTTTGTATAGAAGGGGGTCTAGTAAGTGTGCACAGTGTAGTCTATAGAAGGACCATTTTCATCCAAATCAATTGGCTTCTATTGAGTCAAGTCATTCCACTTCTTTGTGGGAATGGTTTGAATCAAACTCCAATTTTTCTCACATTTAGAAGCGTTGCAAGATTGAGTGGAGGGATAGCTTATGAAGATTTATGTATTCTCACCACAATGTTTCCAGGAATAACTTGCATATAAGATATTCAAATGTTTGTACTTAATAATTATTGTAAAGTTGTAACTTGTGAGATATAAGTGTTAAATTTATGTGAACAGATTAAATGCACAGAAAATAATTCAAAATCAGACAAAATAACACAGCAGATACCCTGGGAAAACCCTCCTCTTGAGGGAGAAAAACCCAGCAACAAAGATCTCTCTTTTATTTATAATATCAGTGACAACATTTCACTTTACAATGAGGTCTAACACAAGACCAATATACAGCTGTCCTGGCAATATGGAATAACCAATAACAGCCTGCCAATTCGCACCTGGCAATATCCGTAATGGACTGAACACAGATCTGGCAATATTCACAATAACTAAAGGTTCACAACCTGCTGTAAGGAGTTCGCTCTGGCATGATACTTTGCACTGGATAGACTTCGATCTGTAAGATCTCCACACTGTATTAAGTCCGCACTGAGTAATGTATTAGCGCTGCATATGTTCACACTGAATCTTGTATTCGCACTTGCACTGATCTTCGCCTTTGGTGACAATGCATGCTTTGACATAATTCGCTTTGATAGAGATCTGATTTAATAGAGATCACAATGATCCGCAATCTCCTAATTCGCATATACAAATGAATGGGAGAGACACATCTCTTCAAATCCTTCATGTCGGCCTCTTAAGAAATCGCGTGTCTTCTTAAATGAAAGTCGACCTTGATAAATATTAAATGTCTTCTAATAAATGATCAAGATGAATTCAAATCTTTTCATGTCGGCCATAATATGAAATGAGGATAATACAAAACAATAAATTAAATAGCCAACGACTATCATTTAATTTATGTTTTCACAAAAGAGCTGAGCTGGAAGGAACGATTGAAGCTGTTATATCATTAACACTCCCTCTTAGCTAGGGAGAAACTTCCGGCTGCACAATACGAATCATCTCCATATGAGGTTCATCATTGCCTGCAATCAGATATAAAGAGAAGGATATCACCTCAACGTGATATTAGATATCGTCTCGATATCAACCATCAAATGATAAGTACTAGTGTTCATCACTTGCGTGATGTTGTCACCTCAACGTGACTTTCACCATGGCTCTCCCATAGGGTGAAACACAAGTACAAGAAGATCATCACGAACTCTCTCACGTGATGTTGTCATGGAGTCACACACATGACATCCACCATGACTCAGCTTAGAGGGTGGAAACAAGGGCTTTCACCTCAATTTCTTCTGTCACAGAAGAAAATGCATTAAGAAGGCTCACTGATACTGAGATTCATACTCAGTCAAGGCTGGATTCTCCACCATACCAAGCTTATCTTAGAAGTATACAAACTTTATCCTGGCGAGAGGCTTGGTGAGAATATCTGCCGTCTGCTCATCAGTGCTAATGTACCTCAACTGTACAGCCTTCCGCAGTACCATGTCTCTGATATAGTGGTACTTGATCTCAACATGCTTGGATCTGTCATGAAACACAGGATTGACAGAAAGCTTCACACAACTCTGATTATCACAATGAATAATAGTAGGCTCCATTGATTGTCCAGACAATCCTGCAAGGAGCTTACGAAGCCACACTGCTTCCCGAGTTGCCATGCAAGCTGCAATGTACTCAACCTCTGCTGTACTCAATGCTACAGAAGACTGCTTCCTGCTGCACCAGGAAATCATAGCAGAACCCAAACTGAAGCAACAACCAGAGGTGCTCTTCCGATTTGTGACACAACCTGCCCAATCAGAATTAGTGAAACCAAGTAACTCCAAGTCTGCATCTGAAGTATACTTCAACCCATATCCAACTGTTCCTTGCAAGTATCTCAGGATATGTTTAGCTGCAACAAGATGTATCTGTCTCGGATCACACATAAACTGGCTAAGTGCACTCACTGCATAGCAAATATCAGGTCTAGTGTTAACTTAGATACATCAAGGATCCAATCAGCTGTTTGTACAATGTAGGATCCACCAAATTTGAACTAGCTGCAGCCTCCTTCAATTTATGAAGATTGGTCTCCATAGGTGTAGACATGGATTTGCAATCCATCATGCCAAATCTCTTCAGTATATCAATGGTGTACTTCCCTTGACCTAGAATCATACCGTCTGACTTACTGCCAGACTTCTAAGCCAAGGAAGTAATGCATCAGCCCAAGGTCCTTCATCTCAAATTTAGAAGTTAAATCCTTCTTACATTCAAGAATTAGGTGATCTTCTCCAGTGAGGATTAGGTCATCAACATATAAAACCAAAATTAATGCATCACCATTGATTACCTTGAAGTAGAGATTTGAATCAGCATCATTCTTCAAGAAACCCAAGTTTGATAGATACCGATCAATCCTTTCGTACCATGCACGTGGAGCCTGCTTAAGACCATACAAGGCCTTCTTCAGCTTGCAAACATGAGACTCCTTCCCATGAAACTCAAATCCATCAGGTTGCTCTATGTAAACCTCTTCCTCAATCACTCCATTGAGAAAGGCTGTCTTCACATCCATCTGGTGAATCTTCCATCCTCTAGATGCAACAATAGCAATGATGGTTCTGACAGAAGTGTAGCGAGCAACAGGAGCAAAAGTCTCATCATAATCAACTCCCTCTTTCTGAGAAAACCCACAAGCCACAAATCTTGCCTTGTACTTCTCAATGCTTCCATCTGCAACATGCTTAATTTTGAATAGCCATTTAGACGATACCACAGACTTGCCCTCGGGTCTAGGAACAATATCCCAAACATCATTTTTAAGAATTGATTGATACTCCTCTATCATAGCATCTCTCCAAACTTGAAGACTAGATGCTTCCTCAACACAAGAAGGCTCAGATTCTATAATCTGACTCATCAAGGCAACATAACTGGAGAACTTATGTGGCCTTTTGCTTTCTCTGAATGTGCCTCTAGGAGCTGCAAAGCTTTCAACCTCTTGCATAGTGCGACTAGCCCATATAGGTCTCTTTCTCCCAATAACAATGTCAGTAGGCCCATCAGTAGGTTTCAAGGGTTCAACTGGATCAAGATCTTCCTTTGGTTCCATTGTCTCCCTCTGAATCTTAGGAGTATGGTCAACTTCCATGTCCTGAGGAGACTCTTCATTATCAATCTCCATATGAATCCCTTTGGATCTCCTAAATGCAACATCTTCCTCGAATGTGACATCCCTACTGATCTCTATCAACTTCTGACCGGGAATGTAAATTCTGTAAGCTTTTGATATCTCACTATAGCCCACAAATATTCCCTTCTTGCCAGAAGGCTCCAGCTTGGTTCTCTTTTCTTTGGGAACATGAACATAGACGGGACAACCAAAGATCCTCAAGTGACTGACTTCAGGCTTCTTCCCTGTAAAGGCTTCTTCTGGAGTCATATTCTCCAAGATCTTATGAGGACTTCTATTCTGAAATATACAACTGTCCTGGAAGCTTCTGCCCATAGGAAAGTTTGCAAATCTTGATCATGGATCATGGCCTTTGCTGCTTCCACAATCGTTCTGTTCTTTCTTTCTGCAACACCATTTTGTTGAGGATTGTAGGGAACACAGAGCTCCCTCTTAATCCCTGCATCAATACAAAAGTTTCGAAAACTACCAGAGGTGTATTCTCCACCATTGTCAGATCTGAGGACCTTAATTCGTTTACCAGAAAGATTTTCTACCAAAGCTTTAAACTCTTTAAACCTATCCAATACTTCCTCAGATTCTTTAGATTTCAAAAAATAAATTCAAGTCTTCCTAGAGTGATGATCAATGAAAAGAACATAATACAAAAAACCACTCGAAGAAGGAACAGACATAGGACCACATAAATCAGAATGAATTAGGATCTAAAATACACTTAGATCTATTTTCTGTACTATGAAAGGGGGGTTTTATATTCTTACCTAATGCGCAGCCCTTGCATGTACCTTTGTGCTCCCGGTTGAATTTAGGAAGGCTCGTCACCATCTTCTCCATAATGGGTAGGGCTCAGAAGTGTAAGTGAGCCAATCTCCGATGCCAAAGATCACAAAGACTAGAAGAGTCATGAACCAACGCTTAAAGAGAATGTGAGCAAACCTTGTAGAGGTTATGATAACTAACTCCGATTACTTGAGCATCCTTGAAGCTAGAGTTCTGCATCCACACTAGAACTTTGCCTTTGGAGAAGGCAACTTGATATCCTTTATCTTCCAAAGCTGAAATAGAAATAAGATTACGCTTGATTCCGGGAACATAAAGAACATTACCCAATTGAAACGATATGCCGAAATCCAAATGAAGTGTGGAGGTCGGAATTCCTTTTACGGAGTAGCTGGCATCATCTCCAATGATGACTTGTTCAGAAGATTCCTTTTCCACCAAACTCGATAAGTGCTCCTTGAAGCCGGTTATGTGACGAGAGGCACCACTGTCGATTATCCAAGTGTTGGTGTCGGAATGTACACTGCTTGATAATGCTTAATGGGATAGATATTCACTTGAATCCTCAACCTTCAAATCATACACCATCTTGACAAACTGAACAAATGGGATAATCTGAATGCAATAATCTGATCACAATCCTCAAACCCGCTCTAATACCATGTTAAATTTATGTGAACAGATTAAATGCACAAAAAATAATTCAAAATCAGACAAAATAACACAGCAAATACCCTGGGAAAACCCTCCTCTTGAGGGAGAAAAACCTAGCAATAAAGATCTCTCTTTTATTTATAATATCAGTGACAACATTTCACTTTACAATGAGGTCTAACACAAGACCAATATACAGCTGTCTTGGCAATATGGAATAACCAATAACAGCTTGCCAATTCGCACCTGGCAATATCCGTAATGGACTGAACACAGATCTGGCAATATTCGCAATAACTAAAGGTTCACAACCTACTGTAAGGAGTTCGGTCTGGCATGATACTTTGCACTGGATAGACTTCGATCTGTAAGATCTCCACACTGTATTAAGTCCGCACTGAGTAATGTATTAGCGCTGCATATGTTCACACTGAATCTTGTATTCGCACTTGCACTGATCTTCACCCTTGATGACAATGCATGCTTTGACAGAGATCTGATTTAATAGAGATCACAATGATCCGCAATCTCCTAATTCGCACTTGACTGGAGCGTTCTTGATGATGATGAACTTATGTGAATAACCGAACTGATCTAGATGAATACAATGGATGAAACAATTTGTATATATACAAATGAATGGGAGAGACACATCTCTTCAAATCCTTCATGTCGGCCTCTTAAGAAATCGTGTGTCTTCTTAAATGAAAGTCGGCCTTGATAAATATTAAATGTCTTCTAATAAATGATCAAGATGAATTCGAATCTTTTCATGTCGGCCATAATATGAAATGAGGATAATACAAAACAATAAATTAAATAGCCAACGGCTATCATTTAATTTATGTTTTCACAAAAGAGCTGAGCTGGAAGGAATAACTGAAGCTGTTATATCATTAACAATGAGTAAAGACACCAATTTTTGTTACTTGATGTATAGGTGGATCTCCTTCGGATGATTATTGACGAAGAAAAGAGCCTCCCCTTTTGTAACTTTGAAGTAATGAGGTTCCTCAACTCAAGCTTAGGTGTCATCCTCTCAATGCATGTTGAGACGCTCCTCATAACCCCCCCATCAAAATTTGCAAAGCCTTTAGAGAGAAAACACTTGGGGTTGAGGTAGTACCTCATTGCATGAATGGGTTGCTAGGGTACATTGTTTCACTGTAATGTCCCCAAAAATTGGACAAAGTGACTTAATTATTTAATATTCCCTAAGTCTTTTATTATTTTCACAAGGGGGATATTAAATAATTAATAAATCAAGTTATAAAGTGACCCAGTGAAATTTTTATCAAAAAGGAACATTATAAAATCACTTTATCATTTTAAATGGGAAATTAAATGAAAATTGAGAGGTCACTTTTATCGGGCATTATGAAAAAATATAAAAGTCACTTTGATTTTGTTTGTGAAATATAAGAGAATGGAGCTCATTTTTGAGGGATAACTTTTGAATGAATATTTTTTTTACGGGAATGGTCAAGTTTCTCTGGTTTGGGTTTGGAAGCCCTTAGAGCTCCAGTTTCGGGTGTGGAACTATCACCCCTAGCTGTGAATAGTCGAAGATTTGTGGCAAGAGAACATAAAGCTATAATTTGAATTTCGTGGGTTTTGGTTTCTGAGTTTTTTCTTTCTCTTGAAATCGAATTTTGAAGCTTAATATTCAGATTTGAAGGCATTTCTCTTTGAGGAAACCTAGGCACCTCTTCTACAAGCAAATGATACAAGTTAGGGTCATATTTTGATGAAATCTGGGTAGTTTATTAAAAAAAGGTGTTTGCTGGGCAAAACGACTTCCTAAAGGACATTATTCTGAGACGTGGGCAGGAATATGAGCATTTGGAAGTGGCGTCTAAAGGAGATAAGGCTGGACGCACCCTTGAATAGAAGAATTGAATGTTTGTGAGGAGATATCAGTCACTGCATATAATTTATGAGCCTTCCTGAGTCCTCAGCCTCCATGTTCAGCTTGTTACCAGATATTTAAGTCAGGTCGGGCTATTTCTTGCTTGTATTCTATGTGATTTCAGACTTTAGATGCATTTAATACTTAACAGTTGTGTCCTTAATTGTCAAAGTAAATCTGGGTCTCCTGCGAGGAGTTATCTGACATTGTAAGTTCAGAAAGTTAAATTGTAAACTGCTGTTACCATCTTTCATAGAAATATTTCTGAGTTTCTTACAGGTTGATGTGAAAGATGTGACAAAGTGGCTCAATAGTTTTGAACTGTTATTGTCTATGAAGAATGGGAAATGTTGTCTACATGAACTGTGCATATAATAGCCCCTAAGCTGAGTATAGACTGCTGAGTATAGTACCTAAGCAAGTTTATAGACTGCTGTTCATGAATTGAAATTCTTTTACACTCAGAATTGTACCTCAACCTACTGTAACTATCTCTCAGTCATTACTATTTGATGTTAGTACATTTCCAAATGAGTTTTGGTGGTGTAGTGATTTTACTAATTCTGTAGCAGTCATTGATCTTCATGAGAAAATGTTAAAATGTATCACTGTTATGAAAGAAATGGGAAACATGTTGAAGCCAAATCAGTCCTTACTCACAGTTGCAATTTATTGAATGTCATTACTTGCATACATTGAGATTACAACCTTTTGATAAAATGGAGACTTTCACATGAAAGGAAACACAAAACTTACAGATACCAGGTCAGGAACTTCACAGTGGTATCAAAGCTCAGAGCCTCCTGCCAGCCTGTTTGGGTATTGGATTCAATTTTAGCTGCAGTAGCATGATGAATTTCTCAGAGAGTGAGATGAAGACCTTGCAGGGGTTCATGACAAATTTATTGCAAAACTTTCAAAAATATGACAAGAATTTTAAAAAGTTGCTAGAGCATCCTGAGATTTTGGAAACTTCCTTATTAGTAGAAGTAAAAGCCACAAAGGAAAGGACTAGAAAAGAAGAAATTATTTCAAATGGGCCTAATGTCTCTAAAAATGAGGAAGAGGTTGAGGAGAATAGCTTGCCTCATGATGAAAATGAGATTGATTTCCAAGTTGTTTCCATAGATGTGCATGCACCCATACATACTGTAAATGAATGTGATGAAATCATTAGAACTACCGCTTTGAATACACTTGTTACTATGCTTGATGAAAGCAAAAAGGATAATGATTTCCATTCAGTTAAGGTGGATATGGTGGAGGTAGAGTCAATCACTATGGGTGAGGGGTATTCAAAACTCTTCATAGGTGATTTGCAGCTCATTATTTATAAACCATCAGAAGAGAAAAACTTCCTTGATGAATACACTTATGATCACATTGCTGCCCCAGTCGAGTTACAGAAGGACAACATACCGTTATCCAGTGATTCAGCTGAGTGGGATGGTTAGTGCATGGAGCAAACTGAGCTCCCTTGTATTGAGACATTTAATCAAGGTATCGGGGATATCAGTATAGGTGGAATTAGTGCTGATCTAATTCCAAATCAGAATGTGCGCATACAAGACTTTGCAGAAGAAGAGCGTGATGTGACTCAAATAATTTAGGAACAATTTGATGCTTCTTCATGCGAAACAGAAGTTGTTCATACACCCCATAGTCCGCACAGTTTGAAGAACCAGTTGAAGGCACAAATCAGAGGTGGTATTGGGCATACAATTGGTGGATCAGGCACTAGGGTTATACCTACACTTGTAGAGGGAGACGCAGGTTGTTCTATTTGGATTGAACATACATTATCGACCATGAAGGAACATTTTTCAAAGTTATATGGGGCTTTATGCCTTAGAGAATGGATTGTAGAGACCAAGAGATGGCCTAACAAGAAAATCCTACGATTTGATAACGTTTGGTATGTTATGGATACGAAGCCATGGAGTTGGATGGGAGAAAAATTCACTTCAGCTAAGGGTGTGAAGGTAGGGATCAATTTTGTGTCAGCTATGGCAGCTAGAGGAGCTAATAAGGCCAAGATGCTTGCTGCCCAAGCAAGAAAACACTTACAAGAAGTCAGGGAAGGATGCAATCTAGTAGATAATGCAAGAAGACAAAGAGAGTCACACATTAGGTCCTTAATTCTTTCAAAGGAAAAATGTGTGGATGTTGAGTATACAAGGGAAGAACTTCTTAAGGTAAGCCCACAAGATAGAGAGATTGGTGATCCTTGTTTACTTTTGAATGGGTGTAATCACTCCTTTCATAATTTAGAAGATCAGTTGTTTATAGCAGCTACTCCTAGGGTTCAAGATGACAAGGTAAATGGTGTAGGAGTTGTACAAGTTAAGGAAAAGATTGAAGAATCATACAATGAGGTACCTTGCAGCCTCGTGACAATTAGTGATGAAGACTTCTTTGAGCTACTTATACCTCTAATCACTTGGGAAGAAGATGAGACAAATCAAGACTTGATGGTGTTTGATGACTACAATGTAAGCATAAAAGAGGATTTCAAAGGTTTGATTTGGGACAGCAATAATCTTCCTCATTCTTATGCAATTCCTACTCTTACACATGGAAGAACTTGTGAAAATGAGTCTACAAGTGTTGGTACACAAAGTGTAAGTGTTGGGCTTGAAATTTTCAATGGAGATGCACTTGTGAAGCTTGAAGACATGGCACAAGAATATGACAGGTATTATGATTTTTATAACAGCTGTAATATTCCTTCACTCCATCATGAGGTAACAAGTTCACCTAAGGATGCTAGTACCATAGAGTTTTCTATGGATGGTGCTCAAAAATTGGGTGTTGAAAATGGATTTTGTGTAGTGAATTCAAGTCATAAGAATTCTGATTTTGTATATCAGACTTGGGAGGATGTGGAAAGGACACAAATTTGGAGTGTAAGGATGCACACCTACTTAATGGCTTTTGGATTCAATATTTGGCAATCAGTAGTGGATGGTTATATTGCTCCATCATCTCTACGAACAAATCAAGCTATAAAGAAGGCAAGTGAGAACAATGCGAAAGCCATAAATGCAATTTTGTGTGGACTATTGGAATCAAAATTTGGCAAAGTGATGCATTGTGCATTCGCCAAAGAAATGTGGGACAAACTTCAAAAGACCTATGAAGGAGACGACAAGGTTAAGAAAGGCGAGCTCCAAACCCATTGAAGGCAATTCGTGAGCTTGAAGATGAAAGATGAGGAGAACATAGCAGGCTATCCACTTGATGTGGATGAAATTGTTGACAACTTAACACTATCATAATCCTTGGAGACAAAGTACAGGATGCAATAATTCTGCAAAAAGTATTAAGGTCTCTTCCTTTGAGATTTGATGCCAAAGTCTCCGCTATTGAAGAAACGAAAGATTTAGAAACCCTAACAATGGATGAGTTGCACTGGATCCTCACTGCATATGAGATGAGGACCGAAAAGGAGAAGACATCTAAACGAGAGATAGCCTTCAAAGCTCCAAAGAATATGAAGAATAAGAGCCCGAACCAAGATAGCTCCAATGATGAATTTGATGCAAAGGAAGCCCACTTTGTGAGGAAGCTCAAGAAAGGTTTTGACAAATGCAAAGGTAAGTTGCCCTTCAAATGTTTTAATGTGGTAAAATGGGTCATTTTGCTGCTAAGTTTCCACAAGTAGAAGATGACAATAGTGATGAGGAAGATGGCTATCACATAAAGAAGGAAAGAAAACATCATGAATACAAAAAGAGTTATAAACAAGGAAAACATGAGAGGAAGAAAACTTTCCATAAGCATAAGAAGAGCCTCTACTCCAAAGAAGATAGTAGCTCTAATGAGGAGAGTGATTAAAGCATCTCTGACAGTGATAGGGAAGAAACTCTCTTCATGGCAATAGAAGCAAAGAGTGATGCCTTGGAAGATGAAGACAAAAGAAAAGAGAAGATGGATTTAGAAGAGGAAGAAATTGTTGAAATGGATGGAGAAGTGGATCTTGAAGAACTTATTTGTTCCTTGAGCGAAATCAAGAAGGTTAAGGAAAGGAATTTGAAGCAAAAGTTGCAACTGCAGAAATATGAAGAAGAGGATCATGATTCAAGAGCAAAAGTGTCGGAAAGCCTTGAAGAAGCAGAAAATATTATTATCAGCCTAAAGATTCAAATTTTGGAGGTAAAAATGATAGAGAAAGTGAGATTTCAGTTAAAGACAAAAGTAGAAGACTGCGAAAGGCTTGAATCTGAAATTGTTTCCTTCAGAAAGGAACTAGAAAACACAACTACCCAGTTAAACAAAAGCATGAAGTTTGAAAAGAGCACCAAAACATTGGAGGACATTATCAATGCCCAAAGGTCACCATTCATCAACACTGGTCTTGGCTTTGAGGAAAATCAAAAGACTACCAAAGAAGATTCAAGTTCTAAGGCTACAAAATTACTAAAGAAAGTAAATGAAGTAAAGCCTAAAGGCTATGCCAATGCACTTAAGCGCTCTAACAATAGTGATAACACCAAGAAGGAAGTGATATCTCATAGAAGATCAACATCGCTTACAAGGACAAATTAAGAAGATCGTTCCCTCTAAGGCAAACTTCCAAAACTTGTTACATCCCAATTGTATAGCTACTACGTATTAGTACGTACATAGGGTTAAATGATTGTAAAGAGAATTCAGAGGATGAATAAAATATGCTGTTCCTTGTTATCAATATGAGTGTTTTCACATTTAATGATTGTCTCATTTAATGTTGCGTCAATTGATGTTATTCATGGTGAAATATTGCATTATAAGGTTATTGAATTATGTTATTCTAACTTGAGATGTTTATGTATATTGCTAATGTTATGAACATGTGATTGCCGTGAGATTATGTCAGTGGATGCAGGTATATGAACCATTCCTCCAGGCGGAGGGGAAGTATCACTCTGGAGAGGAGCTTGGTCGGTTAACTGGTAAAGTGAACTATTTGAGCATACACACACATCGCCTTAGATTGAGTGAACTGAGTCAGTTGTGTTGGTTATAGGTAAGTCAACCATAGCTTGTATGTTGCATTAGGAGTCTTGTGTACTTTTTGTATGCTTTTATGAGTAATGTTTATCTATGTATCTGTCTTGTGATATTACGATCATTATGATGGAAATGTAAATGGATGTAAGTGAATCGGAAGTGGACATATATATAGTATATACACGTATCTATATGTATATACATATCGATACAAGCGTATGTTGGCAGATGGATATGCTCATACAGATGCATCGATATGGTATACGAACACATATGTGTACATAGAGGTATATACATGTATATATGCATGCATCCTATATTATGTGGATAATAATAATATTATATTATTATTGCCTTACGAATTTACATATATATATATATATATATATATATATATATCAGACGTATGCTGATTGGCTCACGATATATATTTAATGGGACATATATACATACATATATATATTATAGTGAAATTAACACACACACACACACACACACACACACACACATATATATATATATATCATACCAAGGTATTTAAAAAATATATATATATGTATATTATTTATGAACTATAATACTATATATATATATATATTTAATATTAATCTCCCAACTTTGGAAATCAATTTATTTCCTAATTGATTTAATATTAATCTCTCAAGTTAGGAAATCGATTTATTTCCTATTCAATTGAATATTTATCTTTCAAACTATGGAAATCAAAATATTATTGAATCGAAATATTTCTGAAGCTCATCTTTTGAGCATTGAATCAAAATATTTAAGAATTGATATAACATATCAATTAACTATGAAGCGAAATTTGAATTCAATACGGCACCTGAAGAAGTCGCACGTCTTGGGAAAATACACACAGACGTAGATGCGTTTTTGACCAAGTTTATGGTAATGAACAAATATAACGGTTGGAAGCTTTGTCGACTCAGCCTGGGAAATAGGCTATATGTACACGAATTTTATCAAATGACTTTTTCTCTGTTATCATCTTAACCCGCCATGATACAATATATTTCAACAAATAAAGATTATCATGTTGTGATTATTTCTTGATTTGTTAAAATATATTGTATCATGTTGTGAAATATATTCTATCCACCGAGTTGTCAAGGGATATGAAGAAAATATTCCCACCAAAGTTTGACGAAAGTGCTGGAGGAGATGAAGCTGAAGTCTGGCTTGTGCAAATGTAAAAATACTTTGAAATAAGGAACTATGACGAAGTGACCAAGGGAGCGTGGGGTGCATATCAGTTAGCAGGTGAAGCCTCTAACTGGTGGATGAACAAAAAGCTTGAGCTGAACATAAGTTCATGGAAATTGTCTTGGAATGAATTTGTGGAAATTTTCCACAAGAGATGGTTTGTCATGTCCCCAAAATTGTAAAAACCAATATGAAATATTGAGTCAAAAATAAATAAACCGAATATCAAAATAATAACTATGTCTCAAATAAATAAATAAGTAATAGAACATATATATATATATATATATATATATATAAAAGCAATTTAATTATAAAGATAATCATACAATTATAAATCTAAATATATTGAATAAAAGATGAAATACAAATGTATATAAATATTGAATAACATATGAATATAAATATATCAAAATAAATATAAATATTGAATAAAATATAAATATAAGCATATTAAAATAAACACCTAAAAACAATATAAATAATAGTCATCAAATACAAAGCTGAGTGATTAATCATAAGCAGCAAGTCACGTCCCTCCAAAATGAAATAACACAACCTTCCTTAAAGAAGTACATCTTTTCTCATTGAGAAAAGGATATAAAGTAAGAGGAAGTAAGATGGTGAGGGACATCAACGAATGAAGGAGAAATAATCACGGGAGCAACGGAAAAGGATACCCGCTGGAAATCACGTATTCTAAGAGATTAAGCGGAATTTAGGCAAAGACAACCAGCGGCCTGAGGAGGAGAGAGTGGGAGATTAAAAGCATATAAGAAAAAAGGGAACATAGGAAAGAGGAGGGAGTACGGTGGAAGAGAGAAAGGGGTATCTGCAGACCCATCCAGACAGAAAGGTAATTTTTGTTATAAATTAAATAATTATTATTTATGTTGAAAATTAATCAAGAATAAATAAATGATACTAAATGAATAAATTAAAGAATGTAGTAAAGGTTGGTATTTGTCATATAGTATTTAAAATATATATGACGAATACAAATATGTTAAATATAATATATTTCCTGTATATGCAATTCATATGTTAATAAATATATTTTATGGTAATTGATAGTTATACATATATTTGTGTATCATACTCAATTATGTGATAATGATTAATTCATGACTCTAAGAACTAGATTATGATTTCAAGCTTATGTTAATAAAAGATAGATACTAATAGTTGATATTTGATAAATATATTAAGTACATTAGGATGTATGAAAATATTTGAATATATATTAGGCTGAAAATTAGAGTGACAAATAACAATTGGTGAGTATATATTTAGGCATATACATATGTATATTATATGATTCCCAACTATCCAATAATGGTGCTTGTAGTAATTAGTGAGCCTTATAAGTAGTAATGACTCTAATCATTCACCATGATGACAGATAGAATGATTCCATCTATGTGATCTTGAGAGATCTTGATAGTTACCCTAATATACTTATGAAATGTATTATAGAAGAATCATTCATAGTGAAGGAAATGAGTGATCCTTTGATAAGAATGAATTATTGGTATCATCTTTGATCTTATTAGATGTTATTACCAAAATTTATTGACGTCTAATATTTCTAATGTCTCTTTGAGTAAAACTTTGAATGCAAGATTTGAGTTTTAGTGACTTGGCCAAGAAAGGGACATTACATGGTTACCCCAGCTCTTTTATGATAAAAAACTAACAGATTTCCAAGAGTTGAAGCAAGGGACCATGACGGTTCATGAATACTGAGAGAAGTTCACCCGACTTCTTTGTTGTGTTCCTATATATCACAAGGATGAACGTTTCCGCATCAGGAAATTCATTTTGGGACTCAATAGCAAAATTGGTGGAGAAGTAGATATGCATGGTCCTACCACAATGGATCTTGTATACGAAAAAGCCATCAAGCAAGAACAAAAGCTTAAGGTAGTTCTAACCGGCTGGAAAGAAAGGAGCATAAGAAGGATACTGAAGTCCCCAACAAGATAGCTCCTAAGGAGGAACCTGTTCAGAATGTTGCCAAACGAAAAGGAATGAGATCTCGCTTTAATGTAAAAGAGTTCAAAAGAGATCGTAAGAGAAATTAACCCAAGTTTTGGTAAGACTAGTAGAGCTAGTGAAGGTACTAATAAGTCTGGAGAAGCCATCGGGATAAGAGGGCTGCCTTCAGGTTGTTTTATATGTAAAGATGTAATGATCGCTTTTTAGTGGAAGCACTTAAACCCAAATCTTGCATTCAAAGTGTTTCTCAAAGAGACATTAGAAACGTTAGAGATCGATAAATTTCAGTAATAACATCTAATTAGACAAAGATGATTTAATTATTCGTTCCTTGCCAAAAGATTATTCGTTTCCTTCCTATTATTTACTATGAATGATTCCTTTATGAGTACAAACGTCTTCCGAGATCTCATAGATGGAATTCTATTATACCATTTAACATCGTTGTGCATGAATGAATAGAATCATTATTACTTATAAATCTCAATAATTGTAGTAAGCATTATTACTGCATAATCATAAATCATATATTATATAATTATAATTAGTTATCCCATAACATATTAGTAGTGCTATAAAAATCAATAGTATATGTATAATCTTATTATTCCAAAATGACATTCATAGAAATAAATAACATCATTAGAATTGATACCTATAAGTACAAATTACACTATTATTTGAATTCATATCTAATTATTAAAATATCAATTTATTATGGTGCATCAACTTATTATTATTTAATTCACAAAATATTTATTAATATCCTTATCTTAATGCCATCAACCTTATTATTTTAATTTATAAAATATATATTAACAAATCCTAATATATTTGTTAAAAGTGTTATGTGAACTTATGAAATACTTAGCATACATCTATTGCCTGAAATCATATAATTCTCACCTCTCACTGCTGCTGTTTGATTCTGCAGATTCTATGCTCTGAATATGTTCCCAGATTCTTTATCTTATTCCTCCTTCCTTCCATTCGATGCTTTATTTTCCTCTTAGCAGACCAAACTCATAATAATCTAATTATCTTATATTATTAAGACTTCCTTCCATAGAATATATTCTTAATCTTCTTTTTTTTATTCCCTCCCCCCTCCTTCGCATTCTCCTTCATAAGGTCTTCTTATATCCCTCCACTTTGGAGGAAGAGGTACGATTATTTGAGAGGTCCGATTCATTTGTTCTTGGGAAGATCGTGTCCCTTCTTAATGGCTGTCTTGGCTATTGGTGCATTTAGGATTCTTAATTATTTGCTGTTTAGCATATATCTTTTTATTTAAATATATCTGGTTTAATATATTTTATTTTTATATGTATTTATATTTTGTTTCAAGTGTGAGTGTAATATATTTTATTATTGATATTTTTATATGAGTTTGATATATGTTTTAGTGATTTTAATAATACATAAATTATTAAGATATATATTTATATTGCTATTTTTTCTATTCATTTATTTGGTGTTTTATTTAAATTATGATTTGTATTATTATAATTTATTTCATTTATAATTTGTATATTATATTTATAATATAATTATAATATTATTGATGATAATTATAATTATATTTAAATCGTAATTACTCATGTTTGGGTTTTAACATTTATTTGTATTTGTATTTATTTATTTGTCTTTAGACACTTTAGCTTAGTTTTACAATTTTGGGGGACATGACAAAAGAGGATCATTATGCAAGGGAATGTCTTCCTAAAAATTCTGGTTTTCAACCATATGGCAACTCATTACCCAGTCAGTAGGCTATGTTTCAGTAGAGAATAAATGCTCTGTAGATGATCGACAAGCTGATTACCAAGTGATGCCGATTGAAACACCATGTACTTTGTTTGGCTTGCCTATTTCTATTCTAATTGATATGGGTGCTACTAAATTTTTTATTTCACCTAGAATAGAAAATCAATTATCTAGGAAGGTAGGGCACATGGCAATGACATGGAATGTAGAATATGCAAACAACACAAGAGCAAATGTGGATCAATGTCTATTCAATGCTAGGATAGAGCTACCTAGCTTTTCTACAGAAGTTAACCTTTATGTTGCACCACTAGGATCATATGATGTTATCCTAGGAATGAGTTGATTGTGGAGGCATAGGGCCATAGTAGATTGCAATGCCAAGATTGTTGAGTGTCTAGATGACCATGGAAACCCAGTTAAAATGCAAGGAATACCTAGAGAGGTAAAAGTTCGACAAATTACAACAATGCAACTTAAGAAAGCTAAGAAGAAAGGGTGTAAACTCTTAGCTGTAAAGATTGAAGAGCTTGGGCATGATAGTGAAAATTTTGAGTACTAGAGTCAACAAGAGTTAGAAGATGGGGAAATTGAAGAAACTGGAAAATCAGATATGGAGAAGTATCCCATTTTGAGGGAATTTTCAGATGTATTTCCTGATGAGTTACTAGGATTACCGCCAAAAAGAGTGTTTGATTTCTCTATTGATTTAGTTCCCACAATGGAACCTATATCCAAGGTACCCTATAGGATGACCACCACAAAAATTATGGAGCTTAAGGCACAATTGGATGAATTATTGTCAAAAGGACTAATAAGACCAAGTGTTTTACCTTGCGGAGCACTTGCTATATTTATCAAGAAGAAAGATGGAACATTGCGGTTGTGCATCGACTATCGTATGCTTAACAAGGCTACGGTTAATAATAAGTATCTGCTGCCACGTATTGACAATTTTTTCTATCATATAAGAGGTGCAGCTGTATTTTCAAAGATAGATCTGTGGTTTGGATATCACTAGTTAAGGGTTAAAGATGAAGATATCTTTAAAACTACTTTCAGAACTTGGTATGGACTCTATGAGTTCACTGTTTTACCATTCGGTTTAACAAATGCACCAGCAACGTTCATGAATCTTATGAATAGTGTGTTCAGGGATTACCTGGACAAGTTTGTATTAATATTTCTAGATGACATCTTGATTTATTGTAGAAATGAAGAACATTGCAAGCATCTTAAAACGGTTCTACAACAATTAAGAGAGCACAAATTGTATGGAAAACTGTCCAAGTGTACATTCTTTCAAAATAGGGTACATTATTTGGGCCATGTGATTTCAGCAGAAGGAATTGCAATAGTTCTAGCAAAGATTAAGGTAGTAATTCAGTGGCCTATACCCAAAAACGTGTCAGAAGCGAGAAGTTTTATGGGATTGGTGGGATACTACAGAAAGTTTGTCGCAAATTTTTCTAAGATTGCCTCTATAATTTCTTTGCAGAAGAAAGGAAATAGGTTTGAATGGAATGAGAAGTGTCAAAAAGCATTTGACCTACTCAAAGAGAAGTTAACCACCACACCTATTCTAAAAGTACCAGATCCTAAAAGAAGTTTCACGGTTATCACCGATCGATGCGGGGAAGGGTTAGGTTGTGTGCTAATGCAAGATGGACAAGTGATTGCATATGAATCTAGGAAGCTAAAGCCATATGAAATGAATTATTCTTCGCATGATTTGGACTTGGCAGCTGTAGTTCATGCTTTGCAAATGTGGAGACACTATTTATTGGGAAAACCCTTTGAGTTGAAAACTGACCATAATGGGTTGAAGTACCTTTCTACTCAGCCAAATCTGAATGCCAGACATAGAAGATGGTTGGAGTTGATAGCTGACTATGATTTTGATATTAGTTATATCAAGGGAAAAGAAAATTGGGTTGCCGATGCATTAAGTCAGAGACGTCACATTGCTTCGATAGTAGCAATTCATATTGATTTCAAAGGGAAAGTACTCTAGATATGCAAATAGGATGAATACTACTTACAAGTTAAGCAAGCACTAGAGGATAATCCTCAAGACCTAGGTATGAAGGTTTTCAGTTTGAACCTAGTGGGTTACTTAGGTACAAAGGTAGAATGTATGTACCTAATGTGAAGGAGTTAAGGAATCTTGTATGGAAGGAAATTCATGAAGCACCATATTCCGGTCATCCGAGAGTGACAAAAATGATGGCTGATGTGAAACCATTATACTTCTGGAAGGGAATGAAAGGAGATGCCGCTAGTTTTGTGGCTAGGTGTCTTGAGTGTCAAAGGGTGAAAGCTGAACATCATCATCTTGCGAGTCTATTATACCCACACAACATTCCAGAATGGAAGTGGCAAGTTATAAGTATGGATTTTGTGGAAGGATTTGCTATGTCTAGGAATAAGCACAATGCCATACTGGTGGTCGTGGATAAGCTAATGGAAGTGACACATTTTATACCAGGGAACTTAACTGATGGAGCGCTAGTCATAGCAAGAAAGTTTGTGCAAGAATTGTTTAGATTGCATTGAATTCTTGAAAAGATTCTTTCTAATAGAGATGCACGAATCACTTCAAGATTTTGGCAACCGTTGTTTTCTGTACTTGGGACTCAGTTAAATATTAGCTCAGCATATCATCTAGAAACGGATGGGAAAACTGAAAGGGTAAACCAAGTATTGCAGGACCTACTTAGGGTGTATTGCATTGATCAACAATACAAGTGGGAAGATTACTTACCTTTAGTCGAATATGCTTACAGTAACTCATATCATTCTACAATAAAGATGGCTCCTTTCGAAGCTTTGTATGGTGAAAGTGTTGAACTCCGATAAGTTGGGATAAACTTGAGGATCAAGTAAGTCTTGGACCAGAGATGTTAGTAGAAATGGATGAGCAAGTGAAGGTTATTAAGCAAAGTTTAGCAAAAGCTAACAATCAACAAAAAAGCTATTCAGATGCCAAGAGAGTGCCCCGTAATTTTGGTTTAGGTGACAAAGTGCTTTTGAGAGTAAAGCCTCACCAAAGCTCGATCATATTTGGAAAGTCTTCTAAGTTAGCTCCGCGTTATGTTGGACCCTTTGAAGTTCTAAAGGAAGTGAATCTTGGAGCCTATCGAATCGCTTTGCCACCAGCTCTTTCCAAAATGCATGTCTTCCATGGTGTCTTACCTTAAAAAGTATATACTAGGATATAGTCATCTAATTGATTGGACTGCTTTACAGGTAAAGGATCCCGAAGTAGTAACTCTCAAGTCCGTCAAGGTGTTGGAAATACATAAGCTTCACTTATGTAATAGGGATGTCTCGCAGTGCAAAGTGCAGTGGGATCAATACACTGAGGACACGACTACTTGCAAGGATTATGTGGAAATTCAACAGAAATTTCCAGACATTCTCAAAGCTTTTGAGAATGAAGAATAAATGTAGAATTAGATTTTTATGTTTTGAATAATACCTTTGGTCATTGAGGACGATGATTCATAAGGGGGGGAGTATGTTACACCTCAATTGTATAGCTACTACTTATTAGTATTGAATAGGGTTAAATGATTGTAAGGAGAATTTAGAGGATGAATAAAATATGCTGTTCCTTGTTATGAATAAAGTATGTTACACCTCAAACACTCTTTGCAAGCAATGCCAACATGGGAAACATACAAGAGAAAGCTTCAAGTCAGAGGAGTACTCAACAACAAAGCCTTTGGAACTTGTGGGCCAACAAGGACACAAGGTGAATTATTTCATGTTGCTTATTGACGATGACTCAAGGATGACATGGGTTGCCTTCCTAAAAGAAAAATCTGAAGCATTCGAGAAGTTCAAAGGTTTCAAAGCCTTAGTTGAAAATGAAACTGGGTTGAAGATCAAGTGTTTGAGATCAAATCGAGGAGGTGAGTGAATTTGAAGACTTTTGTGAGCATCATGGCATAAAAAGACACCTTTCAACCGCAAGGACTCCACAACAAAATGGTGTTGGAGAAATAAATAACTGAATAGTGCAAGAGATGGCTAGAACAATGTTAAGTGAATCTATGCTACCTGACAAGTTTTGGAGAGAAGCAGTTAACATAATTGTCTACATTCTGTAGCAAGTCACCTTATGAACTATGGAAGGGGAGACCAACGATAGTGAAATACTTTGAAGTTTTCAGATGTAAGTGCTACATAAGAAGAGATGATGAAGATTTGGGAAAATTTGATCCCAATTTTGACGAAGGCATGTTCCTTGGTTATTCTTCAGGAAGCAGGCTTATAGATGTTATGATAAAAGGTTAGAAAAGAGTGTAGAAATTGCCATGTAAGAGTGGATGAAGAAAGACATCAAAAGGAGAAAGTTCAAGCAAATGATCACCTAGAAGACTCAAGTTGCAAAGAAGAAGAAGTTGGCAAGGAAGGAGTAGGACGAAGAGATACAAAGACACCATCTAGATTTGTTCAAAAGCATCATTCAAAAAATCTAATTCTTGGTGATAAAGATATTGGGATACATACTAGAAGAAGATTAGCAAGTGCATTAAATTATTTAGAACATGCAAATTTCTGCTTGCGATCTAAAAGAGAGCCCAAGGATTTTGTAGAAGCAAGGGAAGGAAAACATTGGATTAGCGCTATGGAAGAAGAGTTGAACAAAATTGAAAAGAATGACACTTGGGAACTTGTTCCAAGACCAATGGACAAAAATGTGATTGCCACCGAGTGGGTTTTCAAGATCAAGTTGAATGATGATGGATAGGTGGTAAGAAATAAAGGTAGGTTAGTTTGCAAGGGGTATACTCAAGTTGAAGGTATTGATTTTGAAGAAACTTTTGCTTTTGTTGCACAACTAGAAGCTATTAGAATGTTCTTGGCATTTGCTTGTTTTAAGAAATTTATAGGAAGAAGTATATGTTGAATAGCCAAAAGGGTTCCTCTTATTAGAAGATAAGGATTATGTATGAAAGTTGAAGAAAACACTTTATGGATTGAAACAAGCCCCCAAAGCTTGGTACTCAAGACTTGACAAGTATCTACAACAAGAAGGTTTCAAAAGGGGAATTGCTGATAAAAATCTGTACATCAAGATTGAAGGTAATGATTAGTTGATTGTTGTGGTTTATGTGGATGATATAATTTTTTGAGGTAGTACTGACAGAATGTGCCAAGAGTTTGCTATGGAAATTCAAAAGGAGGTTGAGATGTCCATGCTTGGTGAGTTATCATTCTTCCTTGGGTTACAAATTTCTCAATCCAACAGAGGTATCTTTATCTCACAAACCAAGTATGGCAAGGAAATGTTGAAGTTTACGATGGAAGATTGCAAACCAGTGAGTACACCCATGGTTATAGTCTGCAAATTAAGTAAAGATGATGAATTCACAGAAGAAAATCAAACTCTATACAAGTCAGTGATTGGGAGTCTACTATATGTGATAGCTTCAAGACCAAATATTATGCAAACTGTAGGCATGGTTGCATAGTTTTAGGCAGAACCAACAAAAATTCATGTGCAAGCAGTTAAAAGGATATTTAAATTGTTGGAATTGATTGTCATTGATGTCAAAGGAGTATGAGAGATTGTTGAAATGTTGTCATTGATGTCAAAGAGGCATGGAACTATTGTTATTGATGGCAAAAGAGAGTTCTATGATGATGGAAATAATTGATGAAGCAAGAATCACATGTTTGGAAGCATGATCTCTTTTCTATGATGGATCTATCAACATGCTTACAATATTCCAAGAGTGTAATGTTATACAAAGCATTAAAGTAAGAATTATTTGGCATCACTAAACATCGAACAATTGATCAAAATCTATCTTATAAATTCACCTATTGTAAATAATGTATGAAGGTATAAAGGTTGCAATTATATGAAGATTGTAATAAGATGTGGACAATAATGTAACACTTAGCACACTCATTATCAATATGTGCTAATCGTGTCCCTAGAATGAAGAATGCAAATTAGATGTATCATAGCCATCATAGTGATGAAGATGAGATAAGATTAAAATTATGTTTTTATGGTTGATCTATGTGAAAGAAAATGTTCAAAGAAAATCATATAAATATATGTTTGCCCAAGAATAATATATGTATAATTAAGAGGGATGTGAAGGATTTAAGAAGGCAATAAAAATAGAGCAATGATCATGTTAAAGTGAGAACGATTAATAAGTTGAGAAGTAGTGATTAACTTATAAAGGCAGCAATTAAATGAATTTATTTACAAAGAAAGTGATCAATGTTAAAGAAAAGAGCAGTGATTAATTTTCAAAGTCTGTGATTCCATTTACTAAGGAGAACAGCGATGGTTACTATGTAATGGGCAGCGATTATATTAAGTAGATGTGTCTCTTCATCAAGTCAGCTTCCTTGGTGAATCTATAAAAGAGGTTTGTGAAATGAATTTTTGAAGAGGGTATAAGTTGAGTGAGGAAAAGAAGGATGTATCTAATACCTACAGATTTGCATATTAGAAGAGGAGTTCATGCAGATATAGAAGAAAGGATAATGCAAATATTTATAAAGAATATGTGTAGATATATATGAGGAATATATGCAGATATATGAAAAATATGTGCAAATATATATGAGAAATATGTGCAGATCTTTATGAAGAATATATGCAAATTATGAAAAGGAGTAAATATAATGTCCCTTTATGGAATCGCCCTAAATCTTGTACTAGAATCCGAAGTTTAATGTAGTTAGAGCTGTAACTTACCACTTAAATGCTTCAAACAAGATAAATCTCGGTTTTAGGTCCAATCTGATTGATATTTCTTGGTTGCAGATCACCAAAATTCTTATAGATGATTTTGACATATATTAGTTATTTTTGATGGTTCATCCTTTCTTGGATGACTGGTGGTTTCCTTGAATATCTTGCGATCTTGGGAAAGTTGTATTCTTTCAACCGGTGATTTCTCTTTGAATAGTCACCGTTTGTAAGTAATAACATGTTTAAGTTTTTCTTTTATGTCTTAACTACTGCCCATAACCGTGGCTACTTCTTTAATAACATTAATTATCTAATTGATGCCCAGATTGAATAGTGCTCCACATAACATAGACTATGGTTTTTTCCTTACAAGTAGAAGAATAAGATAATCTACAAGCTCTAACTCGGTGGCTATGGCTTGATGAGCTTCCAATGGTTTGACTCATTATTATAAAATATGTAAGGCGGTAATTAGATTGTCCATTTAGTCGATAAACAAATTAAGGATACGTCTCCTTATTGGCGGCTAGATATCAATGCTTCCTATTCATAAAGATAGCTCAATAATATACTGATTATTCTTAACTATCTTACTCCTCATAAGTTAATGTCAGATATTGATGCAGTTTTGATATAATCCCTTAGAATTTATCTCCTCCATTTTGAGACGGTTCATCTTGTATCTCCCTTTTTCTTACTTCCATCCTCTTCTCATAGCATTTGTATGATGTGAAGAGTGGTGTCCTTCCCACATACTCTTTGTAATTAACTGAATTGACTAACAAATCATTAATGGGGCCGTCTATTTCTCATACTCTCGGTTCCTATATGTAAGTCGGCTAGACTTGATAATGATAATTTATTTCTTGTTTGAGATTGGTGTGGAGTTTAACTCAAACCCCTATTGACACTACCGTGGAAAATGAGGTCGACAATATATTGTCAAGACAGGAGTAAATCATCGCATGATAGCATACCATTCTTTGATGTTGTAGGGTAGGATATATGTGAGTTGGACTACCTATAGCAATACCAATGATGTGAATCCACCTAGTCAGCGATATGTCAAGACCACGCCAATATGCATAGGTTTCGTAACATGTAATTCGTTCAGTACAAAGCTCAATATTCTTTGAAGGGTGGCAGTAATTAGTTTCACATGGAGACAAACAACCCCTCTCCTCGTCAACGCCTAGTCATTGCAGGAGTCATGATAAATTTGATAGAGGCGGTATTTGCAATATTGAAGCCACGACAGTTCCAGTGAACACTTGAATTACTAATTTCCCCTATTGCCTCAAGCTCGATGATATTTAAATTGTCAATGTTTATTTTGTATTATCAATATCTATATTTGTAGTGTCCCCATATTACATTTTATATTAAAATATAATGTTTTAATATTTACAATATAATAATATTAATTATAATATTGTCTTTGACAATTATAATTATATTGAATGGTTAATATTTTTAATATGTGTTTCATTACCTTTAGTGTCATGATTCCGGGGACATAACAGTAAAGACATAATTGAAGAAGAGGTAAAAATGATATGTGAGAAGATTAAATAAGAAGAGTAGAAAAGAGAAGTGTGCAAAGATAAAGAAATTAATTAATTAAATAAAGATTAGGTTTTAACCAAGAGTCGCAAGGGTATGATGAAGGGTTGTGTCTCATGATGAGACATGCATATAAGAGAAGTCATTGCATGAGATGAAGTGTGTGAAAGTTTTATCATTTAAGAGTAAGTGAGGAATACAGAGAGAAGATTTTATCATTCAAAGAAGAAGTGTATGGAATTATAATATGTAGCATGAAATAAATAAGGGGAATATAGAAGAATGAAATGAATGAATATTAATTGAAGATTTGGTTAGGAATAGTCAAGGGACATGTTGAAAAGATATGGCCATTAAAGAAATAATATATATATGAAGAGACGTATCTATTCTAAGAGATGCATGATTTAACTAAGTTATGAAGATATAAAAGATAATTTCAAGAAGTGAGAAATGTGAAATGTGAAGATAAATAAAAGGAAGGTGTGTGAGGAATAAGAGTTTATATCTGAATAACACTTGCAGATCAACAAATGAGAAGACAAAAGGAAGATCATTAAAGAACGGTTGAAGGCAGATTTGTAAGAAAGATTCATGGAAGATTTGTAAGAAGAGTTTATGGCAGAATAATAAGAAGAATATATGTAAAAGAGATGTATATGCAGATATAGTTGAGGAGGAAAATATACTGTACATGGCCGTACTAGCACGTTTTCAGACTACAAATTTTGGAAAACATTGTTAGAACATGGCAGCCTTAACAAAAAATGGCCATATCTCCCACAAAACTCAATGAAATTTAATGCCACAAAAAGCAAAAGAAAGAAGATTCACATGCCAACACTATCCAATTGGTTTCAAACCTACATATAGGCCGTACAAGTCGTGCCAATAGATAGAAAATGCTCCAACTTTCAGAAAACACCAAAAAAACTTCATTCCATTCACTCCAAGTTTGAAAAATCAATAAAATAATGCTTGCATTCGACCCTTTTAGCATATTCATGCTTTTCCCAACCATTTACAATTGATTACCACGTTATAACAATTGGATGTAATTGAAAACCACATTTTTGACAACTTTCTAAAAAAGTTGCATGACAATTTGACAACTTTTGACAATTTTTGCAATTTTCCAGCTTTTCCCACCCAAAGTTTGAAAACTTGGGCTCGCTGTGGACTCGGCAGCCCAAAATAGGACTCGGAGTCGGGACTCAGCGTGGACTCGGCCAAAAAAAATGAAAAAAATCATGTTTTAAAGCTGAGAAATGATGCAGCCGATGCAATGACAGGGGTCCCAAAACTCTCAAATAGTCCCAACATGATATCACTCAACCAATTCTTGCTTACTCTTACAACTAGGACTCATTCTTCCTTCACAAAACCCTTGTTTCAAAACACCAAAACTGAGAACAAGGCACAAAAGTACTTATTGAATCCTCAAACCACCTTAAGCAACATCAAAATGACTGTCTCAATCCCTAACACCAAATTAGACATCTCAAATATGAGAACTCTTAAAGTAGATTGTCCTAACCGACCTAAACAGGCTTCTTTTCACCATTCAATTTGACATGCAGCAATAAAGGACGCTCTTGGACTCTCAACTTGGTTCAATGGCATGCACAACACTTTAATTGAATTTCTCTTCAATGATTTGATAGCCTTTCAAAGAAGAAAATCCCAAACTCTGCAAATACTGTCCAAACTAGGACTGTGACAACTCTGCCTTAACAGGGCAATCAATTAAATGGACTAAAATTCTTATCAACCCACCAAACCCTATTAGGAAATGGAGTCAAAAAACACCTTGGAAAACTTTTAAAACAAAAACAATCAAGGACTCATAAACTACCATCAAAACCCTTAAAAACACCACTGTACTCAACTATTTCCAGATTTTTCACAAATTGCAGACCTAGGGCATCATTAAGTCTTCCCAAAACCTCATTCTCATGCTTTGCAACTTTGAGGTCTTTTAAAATACATATTAAACTTCCTTGCCACCAAAAATTAGCAAATTCCACCAGTTAAAATGGAGGAAACACAATTTTGATTGCACACTGTTACCCTAGATCATGGTTTTAACTCGCCTAGGGAGATTTGCTCATAACTCTTATAAAACTGAATGGATTTAAATGAAACCAAATGCATAATAAAGTAGATTCACAGGGCTTTAACTTCCAATGGAAGAGGAGTGGATTCATGCGCAAAACATGGCCGTACAATGGCCTGAAATCAGGAAATTGCAGGAAATTAACAGAAAAACAGAGTATTTCTTTGAAATCTTCACTCCTACATCATTCCCCTTCCTTCCTCGAAGTTTGAGAGGCCTAAAAATGCCTTTATAAATGAAAACCAACAACTCAAATTGACCCCCCAACCACTTGTCTCTTCACCTTCCACCATTTTGCAATTTGTTGCATTTTTACAATATTGCTATGACAACATTTTGTCAAATTTTGCGACTTTTACTTTATAAGCTCAAATGAACCCAAAATAACTATCTAGGACCTATTACAAGCATAATGTGGCCATTTAGACCTTAATACAACATGAGATCACCAATACTAAACTAGAAACCTAAGATTGCCTCATGGAGGCATATTCATGCTAGGGTGCTCCTGCACCAAGAAAGTAGGCTCCAGCCACGACAAAAGTCTAGGCACAGGACTCTGGAGTTTGAGCCCAAGACTCAGGAGTCCAAGCCAAAGACTCGGCTCAGGAGTCCACACTGAGTCGGCTCGGCCAGGTTGCAGACTCCCAAGTTTGCTGAGTCCGTAGCGAGTCCAACAGAGTCTTCCAACTATGTTCCCACCAACGACTAAATCCACAACCAAAAATGAATTGAATACAATAGAATATGGTCATAAGGTCCACTAAAACCCATTATCAACCAAAAATTACAAAAAAACAAAAACGAGAAAAAATGAAGCACCTAGTGCTCTTGCATCATACACCCAAGGGGAAGACAACTCAAGTCCCAGTTGAGTGCAGGTCTTCTCTTTTTTCCTAGTCTTCAATTGTGGACTTTATCAACCTGCAGATTTGATATGTGGAATCTTGCTTTGCTTACAAACATTCAAATTCATGTTTCATTTTTACCTTAGGTCTTCCACTTCTCTGCCACTTGCCATTCAACTGGGAATTCATTTCCAAAAGTTGATGCTCCTTACACCCTATTGTATGTTCTGTATTCCCGACTTTTCTTGGATCTTTCTTCTTCTTCTTGCACCATCTTTTACTTAGCATCTTCTTAATTTCAAGGTTCCAAAACTCTAGTTCTTGTTCATAGCGGCATTACCACTATCCTTGTCTTCATCTTCATCATTTGAATACAATTTGCATATCCATAAAATCAGAAAATACAACCAGTACCTCTGTTGTTTTTACAACATCTTCTTCACCATATTGTGCTACATTTGTATAACAATCTTTATACACTACATTCACTTCTTCTTTATACCCTTTTCCATCTTCATCTTCATCTGCTGCACTTGTAAACACATACTCACAAATATTGTTAGAAACAAAATTTTGAGTGTCAATGGACTCATTTTTTTCATCTTTTTCCTCTTTCTTGGATGGCTTGTCAAGTACTTTCAGCCACCTTCTCAATTTGTTAGCTTCCTGTTGCTTCCTTCTCTTTTCCATCATTTTCTTAAGAGGCCATTTCACCACCTTTCTCATTGGCCAATGCCAAACATTTTCTTGATGGGCTTTCTCAAGACACTATCGTAATACAAGCTCAACATGTTTTTGAAACTCTTCCATCCTTCTATCAAACTCTACAACTAGGCTTACCCTATTGTCTTTCATCCTGTCATTCTTTTTGAGGTCTTCTTTCTTATCTTGTTGCTGCATCTTCTTGCTATCTCTCCTATTTTCTTGATCCATGTTTCATGTGATGCCTCACCTAGGTTTCCTTTCCTTTTCCTCACTACCTAGTCTTTTGGCATCCAGTTTCTTCACTTCAACCTGTCAAAAGCAACACACAATTTCCAAAACTTCTCTTGCCCAGATCTTTGGGCTCTGATACCAAAATGATGCAGAGGAGGGGAAGGACCTCAAACAACTTTCCTATCATCTTCAAACAGTACTTCAAAACTTAAGGCTCAATTATGCATTTTATTCATCCTAGACAATGAGTTCTCAAACGCAAAAGGTGGGGCAGCAATTCAAACCTTCTTGGTCATAATTTCTTTCAGGTACTTGTTAAAGGGAATGTGAAAACTGTTTTGGATACCATTTCGGCCCTTACTAAACATATGTTAAAATGAAGTAGGGTTGTTTTGTACGGAATAGGGCAAACCGAGGCATTCATTGATCAAACCCACAGGCTGCCTCACTGTGAAATGAAAGGAACAGTCATTAATAACTTTCACAAAAAAAATAATGAAACCAATCGCTTCAGTGGGATTGAAGATAACCTAATTACAAACTTTTCCTCCAATTTTCATAAAGATCCAACATTGGAAAAGAAAGGTATGGTGTTTTTTCTCAAACTGCAAACCCTAGGCAGCCACAAATCTGCTCTCACCAAAATGGCATAACTCATTCAAAACTTAATACAATTTGCTCAAACCAAAAGCATATGAAACTATAGTCACTTCTTCATCATTTTCCATTGGTTTCATACCAGAAATGTACCATACGTGGCCGTACTAGCACAATTTCAGACTACAAATTCTGAAAAACATTGTTAGAATAGGGCATCCTTCACCAAAATGGCTATATCTCCCACAAAACTCAATGAAATTTAATGCCACAAAAAGCAAAAGAAAGAAGATTCACATGCCAACACTATCCAATTCGTTTCAAACTTGCATACAGGCCATACAAGTCGTGCCAATGGACAGAAAATGCTGCAACTTTCAAAAAACACCAAAAAAACTTCATTCCATTCACTCCAAGTTTGAAAAATCAATACAATAATGCTTGCATTTGACCATTTCAGCATATTCATGCTTTTTCCAACCATTTACAATTGATTCCCATGTTCTAATAATTGCATGTAATTGAAAACCACATTTTTTATAGCTGTCTAAAAAAGTTGCATGACAATTTGACAACTTCTGACAATTTTTGCAATTTTCCAACTTTTCCCACCGACGACTAAACCCAAAACCAAAAATGAATTGAATACAATAGATGTGGTCACAAATGACCTTAGGAACCACTAAAATCCATTATCAACCCAAAATTACAAAAAAAACAAAAATGAGCAAAAATGAAGCACCTAGTGCTTTTGCACGAAAAAGATCATTAAAGACTATTTATAAAGAAGATTTATTCTCAAGACAAGACTTTATTGAAGAGGTTGGTGCCTCATATTGGAGAGGGTAGTGCCTACAAAGATTGTAAAAGAGATTTATATCAAAGCAATATTTTTTCATGGTTTTCTCCCGTAAGGGTTTTCACGTAAATCATGTGTTCTTGTGTTGCATAATTGTTAGATCTTCTGTGAATAATATTTTGCAATTGATATCATTGGGGTTGTTAGATTGAAATGTGAACGAATGTAAATTCAACACAGATCTGAATTCTCCCCTATGGAAATATGTTTAAATAATACAACAGGTTCTAGGTGTTAGGGGTTAGGTTTGTATTGCAATGGGTGTGATGTTAGATATTGTAGTTCATATAGTCGTGTGAAAGCTCATTTGTGTGGAATACTTGGGCAAGGCATTAAACCTTGCCTTGGAAAGGATGGTGTAGATGTCCCATCGGAGATAGTAATAGGATATTTTATGGAGCAAGAACAAGCAGATGAATGGGTAGGCCATAAATGAAGTCACCTCTTAATAAAAAAAGATCAAAGGGAATGCAGCCCGCATCTAGTCCCAATGTTGTGGTAGAAAACCACCCTTTTTTGCCACTCCTCGTCCTCAAAGTGAACAACTCATTACAAGCAAAAAGCCAAAGGAACCTTTAGACAGTGCATTTCAAAATGAGAGTTGAGACATTGCTGACCAACATGTAGCAAGATATATTTATGGAAATGGATTGCCTTTTAATGTTGTTCGCTCTCCGCATTGGAAAGAGATGTTGAAAATAATTAATAAAGCTCTAAAAGGTACAAGGGCCTAGGTTATGAGAAGGTGCGGGGCACCTTATTGGAAAAAAAGTTCAAGAACATTGAAGATGCATTGCAGCCCATAAGGGATTGATGGGCTGAGACAGGTGTATCCATTGTTTTAGATGGCTGGAAAGATGCAAAAGGATGGCCCTTGATCAATGTCATAGTAGTGTCCTATTGGTGTACGTTTTATTACCCACCAAACAAGAATAAAATGTCCAAAGACACTCTATCCTCTCTTGAAAAATCACCGCATATGTTAAGATTGCTAGAAGATCATATGGCGATTCCAAGGTTTCTTTTGTTAGGTCTTGACGTGTGGATAAGTTCAATGGGCATTGTGATATGCTCGTCATCCACAAAGGGACTTACGCTAGGCTTGTTCAATTCACAATGAATGTCTAGACAATGAAGCTCTATTGTTTGGGTCTTGGATCATGGACTTCAAGCAAACTGAAAAGGAGATAAGGGTTTAGAAGTTCTAATCTACTCCTAAAAATTCAAGAGACGGTATGGACTTGGTGAAACCAATAACCACGCTTTTCTTCACCACGCTAGGACTGCACAAAGCGGGTGCAATCTTCAAGGGTTGTGCTTATGATTTTCACGTCATGAATAACTACCATCAAATCAAAGAATATTTATCCAGACAAAAGTTAAGCATCCACAATATAGGCTTAGGCTAACTTTACGCATTGTGTAAGAGACCGGGTGTCTCTCAACCCCTACTGATGTTCTGAATGCAATTGATTTTGAAGGTTTAATTTGTTTGGTGAGTTTTTGTGTTTTTTTGTGATTTTTGCTTGAAGAGGTTTTTGTGCGATTTTGCATAAAATGATTCTAAATTATATATAAAATGCTAGAATGCAAATCTGAAGTAAAACAACTTCTAAACTAATGGCAAATGACTTTATTGTATTGGATGAATGATTACATAGCTGAAATAATAACATGTGAATAAAAAGGCAAGCTATTTTTATTCAAAGAACTTGAATAAGCTTGCAGCCGCCTATATGAAATGAATAGGTGGTATGGCCAGCTGAAATAAGTCAATCTGCCTCTGTAAAATAGACGTAGTAGCCTCCAGAGACCAAGGCGCAAGCACTAGGGGAAAGGGCGATAAAAAAGGCAAGGCGTTTTGTCTTTTAAGAGAGGTACGGCCTTGCTGCTGAGAAGTACGGCCAAAAAACAACATTAAATGCAGTCGTACAAAGTTCAAGAAGAGTGCCAGATGATAACTATGGACAGCCACTGAAGAAGAATCTCCTTCTAAAAGAAATCGATTCAAACCCTTGATCAAAACTTCTCAATATGCTCAAGTATGACCTCTATGTGAAACCACACTGATTAGCAAGCTTCAGTTGATCTTTCACAACCTTAGTATGCCTGATTCTGAAGAGGGAACGTTCTCCAAAATCTGATTTGCAGAAACCATTGTTTCTCAAACTCCAATATTCTTAGAGAGATGAAGACAAATTTGAATAATCAACAATAATGAGTTCTATTTGTCCTTTGTGAAATAAATACTCTTCAATAAGTTCAACCCATCCAAAAAAGCAATTAAATAAACATTAAATGATATTAAATTCGCCCCTTTTTGACTTAGGCTCTTTAATCAATAAATGGTGTCCCTTTATAAATGAGTAATAAATACTCATTTAATAATAATATAGCTCCTTTATTATAAAGTTATAAAATACTTTATAATAAGCCATTTAATTAATTAATATTTCCCTTAATTGACTTTATAATATAAAGTCATAATAATAATAATCATTTAATTATCATTAAATGCTTCAATATTCTCCGTTTGCTCAACTAACTGCCAAACTTGGTCGAAATTGAGATAGCCAACTGAGCCAGGTGCCCTCCCAGAAATAGTAACCTTGATGGCCTTACTTACTATAAATAGTAAGTGCCTGAATAACACTCTGTAAGCATCTGCAAAGGCCCAAACTTGAATCCAACTATGGAGTAATGTCCCAAAACTCCGAATAATTGCAAAGGGAGACTCTCTAATCACAACTGTCAGCCTATGAGGGTCAAAATGATAGGCTAACCCCTCAAACACTTGAAGTGCCTAGGAAGGGGACATTACAGTCCGCCCTCCTTGAAATTGGTTGTCCTCAAGCAAATCTCAGCTCTAGATGCTGCAAAATCTCGTCTGACTCCCATGTAGCATCGTCAACAGGCAGGTCTCTCCAATTTATCAAATACTCTCTAATGACCCGCCTCCAAAGGTGTCTTGCTCTGATATCGAGGATGGCCTCAGGCACTAGAATCAATTTCCCCTCATCATCAAGGGGTGGCAATACTGGAGAGGGAATCACATGCTGACCCAACGCCTTCTTCAGGCGCGGCACATGAAAAATATTATGAATCTTGCTATCCGCGGGTAGATCTAACTCATATGCAACCTCGCCCACTCATTTGATAACTCTGAATAGACCATAGTAACGAGGTTTCAACTTCTCTGCACCACTCTTCCGCAGAGTGGATTGTCGGTAAGGCTGTAACATGAGATACACCATGTCACCCACTAGAAAGGTACGCTCAACTCTTTTTTGATTAGCATATTGTTTCTGTTGATTCTATGCCCGCTGAATATTGTCTCTGAGAGACCTCATAATATCCTGATGATCTCGCAAAACATCTCTTGCACTGGGCACTCTGCTGTCACTCAGTACTAAATCCAAAAAGTTGTGTGCCTAATACCCATATAATGCCATGAATGGAATCATCTATATCATCACGTGGTGAGTATAGTTATAACAATACTCACAGAGGTATATCCACCTCATCCAAGCTCTTTGCTGACCAACAACATAGTTGCACAGATATCCTTCCACCCACTTATTAACGATCTTCGTCTGCCCATCTGTCTGTGGATGGTAGTTGGTACTAGGTGTCAGTTCAGTTCCACATAGCCTGAACAACTCCTGCCAAAAGTTGCTCATGAACTGACTATCTCTATTGCTAACTATAGTTTGAGGCAAGCCATGTAATTTGAATACCTCTCGGAAAAAGAGCTCTGCAGTTTGCGATGCTATGAATGTAGTAGTAATCGGGAAAAAGTGTGCATATTTTGTTAGCTGATCAACAACTACGAAAATACAATCCTTCCCTTGGGCTTTCGGCAAGCCCATGATAAAATTCCCACTTCCTGTCAGGTATCGAAAGTGGCTGAAGCAAGCCAGCAGGATATGTGTTGCTGTTTGTTCTGCTGACAAACAAAACACTCTCTCACATACTGAAGAACATCTGTCTTAAGCCCTTTCCAAGTAAACTGTTCTCGAACTTGCTTATATGTTTTTTAAATAATTGGGATGGCGCGCCATAGGAAGATCATGAAAGGCTTTCAAAACTATGTTTTTCATCTCCGAATTTGGAATCAGAAAAATCCTACCTTTGTAAATGATCAAGTCATTCACAACTGTATATCTACTATTCTGCTCTGTCCCATCCACAATGCCAGAAGCCCATGGGTTCTTGGCATACTTTGCAATAATTTTGTGCCTCTAGTCCTTGGAGATCTGTGCCATAGCATTTAACTGGGCTCTGCGAGACAATGCATCAGCTACAACATTCTGTTTCCCCTTAACAAAGGAGATATCAAAGTCATACGACTGCAATTTGCTGACCCATTTTTTCTGCCGTTCATTTAAGTCTCACTGTCCAAGGAAGTGTTTCAGGCTATTGTGGTTTGTACGCACAATGAATTTGCTGCCCACCAAATATTGTCCGAATTTAGCCAAAGCATGCATATTGGCTAACATTTCCTTGTTGTAGATGTTGCAACCCCTCTCTGGACCCCTAAGCTTGCTACTCTCGAAAGCAATAGGGTGTCTCTCTTGCATCAACACTGCAACATTGCCTTCTCCTGAGGCATCACAATACAACTCGAAAGACTTCATAAAGTCTTGTAGTGCTAGAATTGGACACGAAGTCATAATCACCTTGAATCTGTCAAATCACTCCTGGGCCTGTGGTGGCCAAACAAATGCCCCTTTTTTTGTCAGATCGGTAAGGGGTGCTGCGTGACGAGAGAACCACTCACAAACTGCTGGTAGAAAGCACACAATCCAATGAATCCTCTCAACTCGGTAAGGTTCTTTGGAATTGGCCACTCCACTATAGCTTAGACCTTCTTAGGGTCCATACTAACTCCCTTGGCACTGATGATGTGGCCAAAATATAACAACTTAGACATGCCTAGCGCACATTTGGATTCCTTAGCATATATGGACTCCGTATCCAAAATGCTCAAAACAACATCCAAGTGACCTAAGTGCTCATCCCATGACCTACTGTACACTAAAATATCGTCGAAGAAGACCAAGACATATCTTCGTAGCTGAGAATTGAAAACCCTATTCATTGTAGCCTGAAAGGTAGCAGGTGCATTGGTTAGACCAAACGGCATAACCAAGAACTCGAAATGGCCACAATGGCATCTAAAAGCTGTTTTTTCTGTATCTTGCTCCCTCATCCGAATATGATGGTACCCAGACCTCAAGTCAATTTTAGTGAAGAAACATGCTCCGTGCAACTCATCAATCAACTCGTCTGTGTGGGGTATAGGATACCGGTTTTTAATTGTTCTCTTATTAAGCTGGTGGTAATCTATACACATTCTGAGTGACCCATCGTTTTTCTTCACCAATACCACCGATGTAGCAAAAGGTGACTTGATAGGTCTGATATGCCCCATAGCTAACAACTCACTGATTGTCTTCACTATTTCATCTTTGAGGTGCTATAGATGTATGTACGGTGTGATCATAACGAGCTTTGCGCCCTCCTCTAGCTCGATAATGTGCTCGATGCCCCTGTTTGGGGGTCTGCCAGGTGGAATATCACTAAACACTTTCAAATGTTTAGTTCTCTGTTCCTGAATGTCAGGATGATATTCAAACTTTGGCTGCTCCTGCTGTGCTAGCAACAACATACATTCGGCAACCCAATTCACCATATCGTGATGAATGAGCCTCTCCATTCGTCTGAATGATACAACTCTCAAGTTACTTTCCCTGCTGGCTTTTATTACATGCGGCTTCCCGTTTACTTTGAACTTCATCTCCATGTCTCAAAGATTAAGTGTGAACTCACCCAAATCATGAAGCCATGCCATGCCAAGTACAACATTAGTATCCCCCATATTCACAACATAAAAGTCAGCCTTGAATTCATAGTTGTTGAGCCGCATCGGAAGATTTGATATTTTTCTGTCACATTTGAGGGTGTACCCATCAACGTCCTTTACTCAAATACCCTCAAACTCCTCTGTCTGTATACCATGCCTCTTGACCAAACGTGCATCTATAAAGTTATGTGTTGCACTAGTGTCAAGTAGAGTGATAACTTTTTTACTAGCTAGGAGCCCACGTAGCCTAAAAGATCCATCTCTTTGAAGACTAGTCAAGTGTGCCTCTGTAGCTTCTTTTCATGCTCACTCCCACTATCATTTTCAGACTTTTCATCATCTGATTGATCTAAATCAGCTTGTTGGTCTGACAGATCAGATTACTCTTCCCTTTCATAAAACCATTCCATTTGGTTACTTTTTGCCTTAGGACGAAGAGGACATACATGTTTTTCATCATAGGGGGCCTTGCACCAAAAACATAACTTTTTCTTGCGCAAATCATTCAAAGTTTCTTTGTCAAATGGCGGTGCGTTCTTCTTCTTTGAATCTGATTTGTCTTTATTCTTATCAAATGGTCTGTTAGGCCTCGAATACGATGATGAACCCAAAGAAAACTTGCCGCAAGGTGCTGCAAGTTCCATACTGCGTGCCTTCCGCATTGCCTCCTGAATGGTAGGTGAATCAAATGCTTTGACCCAACCTCTCATAGGCTCATACAATCCCTCAATAAATAGAATAACAAGTCTCCTCTTGGATATACCTGTCACTATAACTGCTATCCTCTGGAATTCATTGATGGAATTATCCAGACTACTTGACTGTTTGAGCTGAGCTAGCTCTCTGAAGTAAAGTTCTAGATCCTTCTTGTCAAAATGCTTTATGAGCCTGTTCGTGAACTCTTGATAGGTGGTAACCATGTGATGACCCAGTGTACACATGCCGTGATGCCACCAGTTGTGCGCCAATCCATCAAGATGAAGCATAGCAAATTTAATGGCCTCGTCCTCCTGCATAGGTCTCAAAGATAGGTAATTGTCTAACTTCTACACCCAAGACCTCGCTGAACTCTTATTTGAGCCATCAAAATAAGGCAAGATAATCTTGCTGACTGCATGTTGAAGATCTCTATTCACCTGTGGTGGTGGTGGCTGTTGTTGAGGAGCTCTGCGCTCAAATCTACCTCCAACTCTGGGTTTATGCACATCCATGAACTCATGAAAAGACAAAGACTGCCTGATCTCAGGAGCTAATGTCGAATACTCTCCGAAGTATCTGTTCACATCTGCCACTGACATACCATGCTGTGGTTGAAACTTTGGCTGATGACTGTGTTGCTCTACCTCAGGAGCTGGAGATGCCTCCCTGGTAATAAAAGTAGGCTGTCCAGGTCTACGCTCAGGAACACTGAAAGATGACTGTTGCTGTCCTGACCCCTATGGCTGGTCTACACCTGCAATCCTCCTAGATTGCCTTATCTAAATGAAATGCTGCTGAGGTGGGACATACTGCCTCATCGTGCCCATCAGTTGAGACATCATATCCATCATGTTGTCATGTCTCCTTCTGAATTCTGTCTCCGGACTCTCACCTCTAGCATGTTCTTTCCCTGAGTCTCGAGGAGTCTCTCTCGGACCCTCTCTATCCACCACGAGTGTAGTAACACTGTTCTCACTATTGCTAGAACTAGATCTGTGAAGACCCAAAATTCCTGAAACTTTTTCTCCTTCCGGAACTGGTGGTCCTGTCCAATCACCTCTTCCTGTTCCTCTACCCTTAGTATAAAAAACAATGTCTCTACTCATGAAAAATCATTTGAATAGCACAGGATGGCAAGAAACTGTGTTGTGATACAACTATAAGAGACCAGGTGTCTCTCAACCCCTACTGATGTTCTGAATGCAATTGATTTTGAAGTTTTTGTTTGTTTGGTGAGTTTTTGTATTTTTTTGTGATTTTTGCTTGAAGAGGTTTTTGTACGATTTTGCATAAAATGATTCTAAATTATATATAAAATGCTAGAATGCAAATCTGAAGTAAAATAACTTCTAAACTGATGGAAAATGACTTTATTGTATTGGATGAATGATTACATAGCTGAAATAATAACATGCAAATAAAAAGGCAAGCTATTTTTATTGAAAGAACCTGAATAAGCTTGTAGCCTCTTGTATGGACTGAATAGTGGTATAGCCAGCTGAAATAAGACAATCTGCCTCTGTAAAATAAACGCAATAGCCTCCAAAGACCAAGGCGCAAGCATTTAGGGAAAGGGTGATAAAAAAGGCAACACGTTTTGTCTTGCAAGAGAGGTATGGCTTTGCAGCTGAGAAGTACGGCCAGAAAACAACATTAAATGCAGCCGTACGGACTTGAAGAAGAGTGCCAGATGATAACTATGGATAGCCACTGAAGAAGAATCTCCTTCTAAAATAAATCGATTCAAACCCTGATCAAAACTTTTCAATATGCTCAAGTATGGCATCTGTGTGAAACCACTATGATTTGCAAGCTTCAATTGATCTTTCACAACCTTAGTATGCTTGATTCTGAAGAGGGAACGTTCTCCAAAATCTGATTTGCAGAAACCCTTGTTTCTCAAACTCCAATATTCTCAGAGAGATGAAGACAAATTTGAATAATCAACAATAATGAGTTCTATTTGTCCTTTGTAAAATAAATACTCTCTTCAATAAGTTCGACCCGTCCAAAAAAGCAATTAAATAAACATTAAATGATATTAAATTCGCCCCTTTTTATCTTAGGCTCTTTAGTCAATAAATGGAGTCCCTTTATAAATGAGTAATAAATACTCATTTAATAATAATATAGCTCTTTTATTATAAAGTTATAAAATACTTTATAATAAGCCATTTAATGAATTACTATTTCCCTTAATTGACTTTATAATATAAGGTCAAAATAATAATAATCATTTAATTATCATTAAATGCTTCAATATTCTCTGTTTGCTCAACTAACTGCCAAACTGGGTCGAAACTGAGATAGCCAACTGAGCTAGGTGCCCTGCCAGAAATAGTAACCCTGATGGCCTGACTTACTATAAATAGTAAGTTCCTGAATAACACTCTGTATTCATCTGCAAAGGCCGAAACTTGAATCCAACTGTGGAGTAATGTACCAAAACTCCGGATAACTGCAAAGGAAGACCCTCTAATCGCAACTGTCAGCGTACGAGGTTCAAAATGATAGGCTAACCCCTCAAACACCTGAACTGCCTAGGAAGGGGACATTACACATTGAACGAAAATCATTCATTCAAAGAAAGTATGAGCAAGAGTTTCACCAATCCATACTATCAAATCTTTCATTCATCTAGCATATATGAAATAATATCTAAACTATGATGAGGGATAAGAACCATGCAAACTCCAAAATAAGAGAAGTAATCACCATCAATTCGAACAATGCATTACTTATTACTTTGGCAGTCGTAAGCAACAATTTACTTATCTCAACATGTTTTGCAACATGCTCGCATATTTTAGAAATGAGGGGTGAGCTTAATTTATAGGCTCTTCAATTACAATTCAATGGCCAAGATTGATTTGGAATCAATGACCGAGATTACAAAATAAAACCCTAATTAGGGTTTGTCACAACTACCCACCTCTCGACCAATGAGAAAATTGCATTTGGGGACACTTGTCCTTGTGCTAAATTTAAACCAATTCCATTGATAAGTTAGGTTCATTGAACCTAGATGTGTGGACTTGGAACAATTTGATTGGTTGGAAGATGACGAGGTGCCACCTCAGCGTGTTGGATGTCCTCCTTGGTCACTTTTTTCTTTTACCACGTGCTTGCCTTAGAATATCTTTCCTTGCCGATGACTCTGTCCGTTGCACTTGCATTTGAATCTTTGAGGTTTGGAAGTCTCCCCTTGGAGCATATGTCTAGACTTTAATTTATTAAACTTTTCTTTACTGATTGCTTTGAAATTCCTTCAAGTGCCTTGAATTTGGAGAAGAAATCCCTGTGCTTTCACCATAATGGAGGAAATTGGAACTTTCTCTGTGATGTATTTCCCATACTTAGCCAAATTTTGGCTATTCAATTTCATTTGTAACACCTTCATGTGGACCATTCAACAATTAGCCAAGATTTTGGCCATCTCTATGCTCGAATGAACTTTGCATGTGGATTTTCCTTCAATTCTGAGTTTGGTTTGTGCTAAGTAGGGTAGACTCCATCCTTGGACAAGGATTTTATTCATTTCCTCTTTACTTTTCCTCTTTATTGCTTTTCGTTCTTCCTGTTTTCTTTCCAACACTTAGACAAAATTTGATTCTTTTGTTGTTGGAAAATTCCACACTTAGCCAATTTTTGTTTCCTCTTGGAAAATTTTACCATGTTTGTTTCTAACCTTGGTTGACTTTGGCACATGTCATGCCATTTTTCTATTATGCTTGAGCGGACTTCCTCATTGGCAAGCCAATTCTTTTTTTTCTTCCTTAGGTGAACTTGGTTGCTGGTTGGACAATTTGCTTTTATCATGGGCAGACTTTGAATGATCTTGGACATTTTCCCAAGTGTCAAGGTGGAGCTCATTATTGTTTGGACGTTTTGAATTTATAGCATGGCGAACTTCACATATTCCATTCCGTTTCATGGCGAAGTTCATTGTGTCGGGCACTGCTTTTTTTGACCTAGGAGGATTTCATCATTGGCAAGCCACTTTCCTTGCTAGCTCAACATGCCATTCTTGGGCAGACTTTGGACTTGGCAAGACATATTCCCTCATTTCTCCTTGGCGGACTCGGTTGTGTCTCGGGCATCTACAATTTAGCCTTGGCAAACTTCATGATTGGTTGGCCATGTTTGGTGGAGTTGCTCATTGCTACCTTGGGCAGAATTTGAAGCTGGTTGGACAAGATGCATTTCCTCTAGGCGGACTTGACCTTGTGGTTGGGCATCTTCATGGCGGACTTCATCTTTGGCTAGACCATGGGCAGTTTCCTTTGGGAAAACTTTGTCTTTGGTTGGGCAATGTGCCAGACCTTGTGCTGGACTATGTGCAGGACCATGTGCTTATTCCTCTAGGGAAACTTTGAAGTTGGCTAGACAAGTGTGGGTGGACTTCACCAAAACCTTGCCATCTCCTACCTTGGGCGGACTTGAAGCTTTGCTTGCCATGCTTGATACTTAGATGCTCAACACCTCATGTTCATCTGGAACATCTAGAACAAAACCTCGCCTGGAGATGTTACCTTACTTTTTATACTTGGAGACACAAATTTTTGATCTTGAAGATAGGAATGTAGTTGCCATGACCCGAGGGACCCAATCCTAGGTCAACTTTCAAAAAAGCTAGAAAAGCAAAAAAGCGATCCAAAAAAGCTGCTTCCTGGATTGGTCCCAAAGTGCAAAAAAAAAAAAACATCAAGCAAAAAAGCAGAATCCCACAAAAATAGGAAGTGTCAGAATTGACCCTAAGCAATGGCGTTCTTCCTCCAATGGGCCTTTTGAGCACTTTTATGATGTCTAGACACTGTTTTGAGCCTGATTTCTCTATTTCACTTAGATGACCACCTGAAAACTCTCAACTCCTCATTGTAAAAGAAAAAATGGTGATTAGCAGTTGTGATGCCAAGGAAAAACCCCAAAATGCAAAAAGAAGGGGGTCCACATTTGCAATGGGGCGATGTGTGAAAAGGTCACAACATATCCCCTAAAGGGGTGATGTTTTTGAAAGCTGTTGATTGTGAAGGGTAGTTGAAAGATGGCCATTTTATTGTTGATATTCTCATCACAACCATTGAGGAAGTGGGACCCTATAACATTGTTCAAGTAGTAATGGACAACACAAATAATTGTAGAGTTGTTGGTTTGTTGGTCGAGGAATTATATTCACATATCTTTTGGACACCTTGTGCGGTCCACGCTCTCAATCTTATGCTACAAGAGATTGGGTATAAACTTGATTGGATGAAAGAGTTGCATGCAGAGGTTGAGGACATCCAAATGTTGATGATCAACCACCACGTCTCAATGCAATTTTTGATCATTTTCAAAATTGGAGCTATTGAAGGTAAGTGGAGTAGCATAAAATTTTACATTTTCATAATTTGATTGTGTATTCTAATTCTCCTTTAGAGTTTTTTTTTTAATTTTAATTATTTTTTATTTTGTATTTTTAATAGGTTGTAGAGACCTGTTTCGTCTCTAACACAATCATCTTGAGACAACTTGTGAAAGTTAGAGAGGTGCTTTCTAGCATGGTGATTAGCCAAAACTGGTCTATATGGCTGCAAAGCAACTCTAGCAAGGCAACTAAAATTAAGCAAATGATATTAGATGACTTATGGTGGGATTGTGTGGAGTACCTCCTTAGCTTCACTGAGCCCATTTTGAGCATGATTCGCTATATTGACATGGACAAGCCTTGCATTGGAGAAATATATGATGGCATCAATTCAATGATTGAGAAGATGAATAGCATCATAAATGTGAAAGAGCAAGACCTTGAAGAAACTTTCTTCAAATAAGTGCATGCAATTGTTGAAGAAAGATAAAACAAAATGACCACTCCATTACATCTTCTTGCCTTCGCATTGACTCCAAAATACTACATTGCTTAGATTCTTTTTTGTGCCAGGAAGGCTTCCTCCTTATAGAGATTTTGAAGTGGTTGAAGGGTACAAGGCAACATTCCATGTAATCTTCTCTAAAACGGAATTGCGAGATGTAGTCACAAATGAGTTCATTGATTTTGTGCTCTCAAATGGTCAATGTGTTGAGGCTCTTTGTGATAGGTTTAAGAAGGATTCTCATAGTTGGTGGTACTTCAATGGCCAATTCTTCCAGCACTTGCAACCCCTCACAATCAAAGTTTTTTTTTTTAATATTGAATTTGCAATTAAAGTTTATCATAAGTTTAATAAATTTTTATTTATTAGTCGTTACAGTTTTAATAAATATAATGTATACCTTTAATTGTTTACTTTGTCTTCATAGGTTGCCAGTTCATCTGCATATGGGAGGAATTGGAGCACATCTTCTTTCATCCACTTAGTAAAGCGCAATAGATTGCACTGCAAAAGAGCAGAGAACTTAGTATACATGCATTCGAATTTTCGTCTCCTTTCACACAAACAACATGACTGCAAGTAAGGTGACACAAAGTTGTGGGATATAGAGTGAGAGCATATGGATTTGGATGCTTCCACTTTCCAACATATTGCATATGAGGATTCCGAAAGCCAACACACTTTTAGTGTGAGTGGCACTTGCAGTGCCATTGGCGCTGCTTGTGGTTCATCTATTGATCCTACATCTAATGTCAATGATGACGATGATGCTGATGATTTAGAAAATCCATTTGATGATTAAAACTAAAAGTGTTGAACTTGATATTATTATTTTAATATTAAACTTGAAGTTTAAACGATGAATATTTATCATGCATGTTTTAAATGACATTCAAGTTCTATGGTACTTTTATTTTTTATAAAGTCTTTATATGATGTTATGTGATATTCTAATCTTAATTCTGTTTTTAGGGTGCATATATATATATATATATATATATATACGAATGAACCCAAAACAAATCGAACTGCAAATTTTTTTTAACCAGATCCACGAACTGGATCCTCGAAATTAAACCCGAAACTGAACTAGGACCTGAACCGGCAACATAGAGTGCAATCAATATTTCAAAGAATCTGGTTATGCACTCTAGGACAAAGCAAATTCCTATCAAGTATCACTTCTTAAGAGAACACGTTGCAAAAGAGAATGCCTAGATGAAGTACATCGCTACAAACGAATAGGTTGTAGGCATTTTCACAAAACTTCTTCCTAAAGAGACTCTTGAGTATCTCAGGAAGAAATTGGGAGTGATATCACTCAGCAAGTCACTAATTTATTAAGAGGAGCACGAATTAAGGGGGAGCTATTTATTGCATTATCTTTTAGCTCCATGAAGACTTTCTATTGATGTCAAAGGGGGAGAGTTGAGGTAAGGGGAAGCATTATAGATAGGGGAAGAATTATGTTGTTGTTGCATTCATAGATTATATATTTTTAGGGTTTCCATCAATAACAAAGGGGGAGATTGTTAGAAATGTTATTGTCATTGATGTCAAAGGGGATATCAAAGGAGAACTAATTGCTTCAATCAAGGGCAGATCACATTATTTCAAAGTGTTAAAAATCATGTTTATAATTCTGAAGTGTTTGCCAACGTTCCTCCACCTTGGCGCTAACTTTGCAAATTGCAAAATAATAATAAAAGTAATACTTATGTTGCTAGCTGACCTCCTCTTTCGCACCTTTCTTGGGTGAACTTAAATGTTTAAATTAAACTTTATTATTAAATTCTTGGCCAACCTCCTTTTGGTGATGTGCATGATTTAGAATTAAATACAAATTATTTTGGAGGTTAGAAAGTAAGTTCTTCAATGCAAAATCATTCCTTTTGAAGAGCATAAATTAGGAGAAGAAGAGCAGATTTATAGCTCACTTTCAAGGAGATTTGTGGCAGATTTATAGTAGATTTTCAAGGAGATTTATAGTAGACTTTCAAAGAGATTTATGGCAGATTTATAGCATACTTGTGAGCAGACTTACAAGCAAATTTTATGAAGGAGATTCACTTGACAATCATGCTTTGAAGAAGCAATATTCAAGAAGACAAAAGTTTTGCTCATTTGGATTTGGGTGCCTCCTAATTGAAGAGACCTACAAAATTTGTAAGAGAAATTTATTTTATTTGTGGTTGGATTTGGACAGTAGATACGGGCAGTTTTTTCACTGTGGTTTTCTCTCGAAAGGGTTTCCATGTAAGTCTTGTGTTCTTATTTGTTGATGTTGTATTTGAAGTTATTGTTGTAATTAATTTGGAAAAGTAAAAGATAGTCTTATACCGGTTCACCCGCCCTCTTAGTCTAAGCATGTGCTCATTCTAATTATCTTCCAAATGGGATCAAATTTGTTTTTATCACTTCTGTAATGGTTTTGGATAGCCTGTTTGGTCCTAGCCATGGCCTTATTGATGTATAGAATTGGGTTTTGTCTCCATTCACCATGTAGATTCCTCACCAAAGTCTCTAGAATGTTTAAACAAATCAAAGTTACATTCTTACAATTAAAGTAAATACTTTTGAAAGTTGATACTAAAGTATTGAACTTGAAATTTAATTTGAAGTTTGAAGTTACCTTGATGGTCTTTGTAACTCTTATGATTTTTAGATTTTTCTTTTTTGTATGGACGTACGCAAACATATCCAACTCCACAAAAAGTTTTTGTTGTTGTAATGTCCCCTTTTTGGTCCTAAGCTTGTCAGTGATCGTTAGCCTATTGTTGAAGTCCTATAGGCTTTTTAGAGGCATTTTAGGGGATTCCAAGATTCTTGGAGGATTCTTGTCAATACTTTCGAGGGGTAATTGCAAAGGTTTGCCAAAGAGTTTTTTGGTTTTTTCTAGGTTTTTTGAGATCCTTGATGGGCAATATTGTTGATGTTATTGTGCAGCTTCGGACTTCTACTTCCAACCCTACTCAATCTTTTGAAGGCAATTCAAATTGTAGCCTAACGGCTATTTGAATTGTAATATTATATTCAATGAAGAGGCGCTTCATTAACAAATGTTTATACATTGCTATAGAGGTCGACATGAGAAGATACGATTTTATCTTGAGGCAAGTCTTTTACTAAATAACAATTAATATTTGTTGAAGGTCGACCTCCTTACAATCGGCAATTATTGAAGAGGCATGTCATTTAATTAAGGCCGACATTATACCTTGAAGGATCGCGTCCCTTGGAGCCTTCTCATATGGATAGTATAAATGGGAGATGCTATTCGTCTTCTTGATATTCATTCATATTCATTTAGTTCATTGTTCTCATAGTTCGATAGTTCTCAAGTGCGAATAAGGAGAAGAAGAGCAGATCGATATATATTGATTGAAGGCTGTTGTTTCATATAGAAGCATCATTATATTGTTGTGTTAGCATCAGATTGTGGTGCTTCTAATTGACCTTCATATCAAACTCTTTGTAAAGGAGACATTTATTGTTATTCAATATATAAGTGATATATTGTTGCTGGGTTTTTCTCCCTCAAGTGGAGGGTTTTCCTAGAGTATATGCTGTGTTACTGTGTTTGATTTTGAATTAAATTCTGTCTATCTAATCTGATCATAAAAACTAACAAGTATTGCTATTTTTAGCAGTTACTATTTTTAGTAAGTCACAACTGCTTCTCAATTTGGGCTAATTTGGCATTTGGACACATTATTTTTAGCAGCATGTTTTTAGTAAGTGCTATTTTTGGTAGTGGTCCTAGTAGTAGTTCAGAGCAGGGTTTCCAGTTTTGGCAGTGGTGGCAGTTTCAGTTGTTGAGTTATGTTAGTTTTGGCAGAAGGTGAGGAAATCCTAGAAAAGCGGGATTTTGCTATAGATAGTATCAATGCTCCTGATGCTCCTGATAGAGATGCAGTTTCTAGCTTTTAGCGGATGTGGTTGAGATTTAAAGCAGCAACTTTTTTCCAACTTTCTTTCCATTCTTATCTCACGCTTTCTTTCTATTCTTGGTTTAGGTTTATCCCTTCTTTGAGAGAGAAAAGAAAACAAGATGTAATAGTTGGCACTTTCCTTGTTTTTATGCTTTCATAGGTTGTTAGATGCTTATCTTGTTTTAGTTTTAGAAATAAAGCTTTTATGTTGGCAATTCTTAGTTGTAAAAGCAAGGAGATTTTAGGGTTCCCTACTCCTCTGCTTGTGTATAAATAAGGGCAACCTTGCCCACTTTTCTTTAGCGGTGCATGTGATATCAAATTGCTGAGCCTATTTTGCTTGCAAGTTGTTGTTGTTTAGTTTCAGTTCACTTAGTGTAAGAGCGAGCTTGTATGCCTCTTTAGCTGCAAGTTATTGTTCAATGCATGTGTCTTGGTCAATGTATTCTGGTTTGATGGCTAAATTGTAAGCCTATTTTGCTACAATCTTGCCGTCCCAAAAGTGTAATATTTTGTTCTTGAGATTTGAGAAATAAAGTCTTGCGCCTACTTTGCGCTGATATAATGTCTTAGATTTCCGTTTAATGTGTTATGCTTATATGATCTCTATTTGAGCTTGCATTGAAAGTAAGTAGATGTGCATTGAGAGAAAGTTTATTTAAGTATTTATGTCAAAGAATCCTTCCTTGTTCATTTCTAACTCTCTTGCTCTGCGTTTACTTGAGAAGTTAGAAACGTCATTAGAGTAGGCTTAGTCGTAGTTGAACTTCTAAAAGAGAAAATCTCAGTTACGACGCTTAAGTTTTATAACCTTGTGTTTTAGTTGAACAAAAAGATAGGCAAATTAGTTTTAGTTTACTTTCTTTTAAGGAACATCGGCAAAGAGGGAGCTTCCCCTCGTAATTCGAAGAGCAGTTTATTTGTGCATAGCTGTCCGTTTCTAATCTGCATTCCAGAGGTGCGAATTGAAATTCCAACATCAGTCATCCACCACCTTGGAGTTCGAAAAAGGCAAGTTATAACTTAAGTTATTAAGTTTACTTTTTGTAACCCACGCCTAGGGATGAGAACTTAAGTTGTTTTAAAAAGGGGGTCTTGAAGTTGGACGCCCAAGTTGGAAGCTTTATTGGAAATTAAAATGAAATATTATTTCCCTAGGATGGGTGTCCCATTTGGAGGGAAAAGCAATTTGACAATTGGAGCTCTAATTCCTATTTAAACCCAACTCTTGCTCTCGTTTGGATTATGCAATTTTATGATAATGAATTCCTATTAAATTTGTGTGAGAATCCTTGGGCTTTGAGGACGAAAACCTTCATGGTTGGCTCTAGTTTCAAAGTTGCAAGACACTCCCTAGCTGGACATTGGTGTGGCTCCATTGCAGGGGTCGCCATTGAGCTTATTTGGTGATGGATTTCCTTTCATTTTCTGTTTTGGATTACTCTGATGTTTTCTAGATATGTGTTTTTGGTGTGAAGTGTTGTTTGCAACATCTTTGGAGCATTTGGAGTGATTTTCTTGGTGATTTCAGTTTGCTGGTGGCTCTTCTTACCCTAGGCTGTACCATATACTTTGCACATGCTTATTGGTGGTTTGGAGATCTTTTTGTGGGTATTATCTATTCATGATTGGCAGGTTGAGGCATCCCCTTATGCGAAAATGCAGGATTTTTGGTGGAGACACCAATTTCTAGGAGCAAATCGCCCCTATGCTGGCCATACCTCTTTGAGGGTTTAGTACTTTGGGTTTGGTGACTGAAAATCTGCCCTTTGACCTTACTGTTTTGGTTGTGTGGAAGGCGCCTAGTCTTGACCTTTGCATTGTAAGCACTTTGGAAGAGTTTCATGGCGATTTGGTGAAGTTGTGTCCATTGGGGAGTTGCTGGTTGGCATTCCAATCTTCTGTTCATTCCATATCAGACCTGTAGCAACAGCATATCAGACCTTCTACATTCCTTTGGGGGTCTATCTATTGAGGTATCATTGTTATATTTTGTTGGGGGCTACTTATATTCATGTTGGGGTATTATTTTGTGGAGTTGTGAAGCAATTTATCATCATTTTCATTGTGTAACGACAACTTATGATATTTTGGAATATTTTGTATTGAGCTCCTTTGTAACACCTATATGTTCCCATTTTGGCCATACGCTCTTCTATGACTGATAGCCTATTTCCTAAAATCCGTAGGCTAATTAGAAGTGCAAATTAGGGTTTCCTATTTTATAGGATGTTTTTGATGCATTCTTGAAGTGTTGCATGTATGAGTTTTGATGCATGTCTGGTGGAGTTTTGGGTTTTCAGAGAGCTTCGTAGTGGTATGACATGCAAAGGCATTGGGCAACTTTTTAGAATTTACTATTTTTAGTAAGTTTTATTTCTGGTCGTGCCATCTTGGGCAGTAGCATCAACAGCCAGCTCAGTTTCCATTTCAGGCAGTGCAATTTGGAGCACATTCGGTTTTCAGCATTTTGAGGCTCATTTTGGTGAAATGATTTATTTTAAGTCATTAATGTTTTAAAATTCATTTTAGGCCCCATGGCCTAGATTAATGACTTAAAGTTGTTTTAAAAAGGGGGCCTTTGAGGGTGGATGCCTCATTGAGAGATTATTTAAATATTTCTAAAGTAAATATTTCTCCTCAAGTCTTGGATGCCTAGAAAGGTGAATTTAATGTTTTTAAAAGTTAAAAGTATTTCAAAAGTGAAATGGGCGTCCCTTTTGGAGGAAGATGGAAAGCCAACAGTCATTTCAAAAGTTATAAAAGCAAGCCTTGCTCTAGCATTTGATCATGTTTGGAAAATATTGTGAAGTTATGCTATTGAATTGATTTTAGAACTTGGCTAAGGGGAAGCTTAGCAATTTTACTCCATTCTTCAGGCTTGAAACTATGGTTCCCTAGATGGTTGATTGAGAGTGTGCTTCATCAAGAAGTACATATTGAGCTTAATAGTTGGAGAATTTTGGAGTTTATCAGATTTTATTGTTGCTGGTTCACACTAGGCTGAAAGGCAAATTTGTATAAAGCTTTAAGGGTGATTTTTATTTGCACATGGGTATTGATTCCTGCAATTAATATGCTTGAGGCACCCCTTTTGGTGCAATTTCAGAATTTAATATGAAGTGGCTGATTTTATAAGAGAGGTCGATCCTCTCCCAGGGCCATACCATTCATTGTTGCCTTGGAAATCGTGCTGGTTGCATTTGCTGAGTTTGAAGGTTTGAAATTGATTGTTTCATGGTCGCCTAGCTCTTAAAGTGAAGCACTTTTAGTTTGGTTTGAGTTTTTGAAGTGTGGTATGAGATTTATCAATTTTGTTGTGTTGATGTTTGCTGGTTCAAACTTTCAGTTTGCAGATTATATATCAGAATTATTTTTGTCTTTGATTTCGGTTCATACTTCAATAATTGAGAGAATTCTAGAGTGGGAGATCATTTATTTTCTTGTGCTTTGATTCTATTGTAAACACTTGTAATTTGCAGTGATTCTTTATATTGTAAGATTGAAAACAATAGTACTGTTTCATCATCCTTTACTGCTTACTAGTGTTTAATTATCACAATTGTAACCCTTGGATGGTTTACTGCCAGTGTGGAAAAAGAACTTGTTAATCTCTTATTTGTACCCATTGAAAAAGTGGTGAATCCCCACTCATAAGTGGATGCCCATCGTAGCAGATGAATTAGCTTGTTTTGTAATCTATTCCCCCCACTGAATTAGTGAAAGTGCGGAAATCATTCACGGCTGGTTCGCCGCCTCTTTACATTCAGCTATAATTTACTTTCAGTTATTGTTTAGTTTACTCCACCATATGCTATCACCTCGCCTCTTGAAGGATCTTGGTGAACATTCTTGGTGTTGAGTGTATTCAAATTGCTTATCATTTTGAAAAGCTAACACTAAACATTTGGCGTAGTGTTGGTTTGTGTTGTGAGAATTCAAGGAAAAATTTGGCAGGCATATTTCAACACCTTTGGTAGTATCATTGTTGATTAACTCTTGTGCTTATTTGCTACTTACCCCACTGAATAAGTGGTGTTCTTGTTGAATAAGCAATTGAGCTTTCTTTACTTTCATGCCATTTTTTACTCCACTGAATATGTGGTGCTCTCAATAAATAAGTGAATGAGCATTCTTTACTTTCATGTTATACTCACTGAATAAGTAGAAGATATTTCTTTGATTGGTCGGCTTGCCGCCAAGTGCTTTCTTGCTTTGTTGTAATTCCTGTTGAATAAGTGGATGGTTTCATTTCATGCAGGTGGGTTATGTACTTACCCCACTGAAGAAGTGATTTGCTTTAGAAGCTCAATATTGTAGGCCTTACCATTGATGCTCTCACCTTGCTCACATCGGGATCTAGGTGATCAAAAAGTGGAAGCTATATGCTTTTAGTTGGTTTGATTATCATTCACCCCATTGAACAAGTTGGAAGATTTTTAGTTAATGTAATGTTCACCTTACTACCGTATGCTCTCACCTTGCCCACATTGGGATCTGGGTGATCAGAAAGTGGAAGGGAGTTTACTTCAGTTGGTTATCTTCGATTATTGGCTAACGCTAATAAGTTGAGTTTTTTTGAAAAAAAATAAGGGTGGGTTATTACAACTGTATTGGCATATTGTACCAATATGTCTATACTCGTACCCAATTTTGGTTCAACAACTCTGTATAAAAGTAAAGTTGGACAACTTAAAATATTATTATTAAATTATTTCACTAACTTTATCCCTTAGCCTATGGGAAATAAGAAATAGACATAGTTGCATATAGACGCGTCTTTGACCCTTGGGACCCGTCTTGAGTACCAGTACCCATTTCCTTGTATTAGAATCTTGTTGGAGACGTCCCTGCTTGCATGAGACAACTCACCAATGTTTCCTTAATTTTTCATTGAAAAAAATCCAAAAAACCCTACGTTTCAACAAGTTTCCATATGAAAAGAATAAAAATGAATTGACATTTATGAATTTCAATATGTAATATCAAATATGTAGTATGAACTCTTTGACATTTGTGTGTTTAAAATTTAAATTTAATGTTAAACTTTACCAGTGTTCTTGTTTTGAAAGTTCAATGCCATGATATTTTTAATTTTAATGTAGCAAATTTATAAATTTATAAATTATCTTAAAAAAATGGCGTCTCCAAGTATGCCCCCCATTTCCTAGCTTTCAAAAAGAGAAGTGTCGGTACTGGTACCAGTGTCCCGTATGAGTATCAGTACTGGTCTCTTGGCAACTATGGAAATAGGCTATGAGTCTCAATTATTTTAATTTTGAAATGGGGAGATGACAATCTTTTGTTATGCATTCCCCTTTTCCTCTTGCTTGTTAAAGACCTTGATCAGCAAACTGCATGATATTTCTTCTCCTCATCTTGATGATTATCATAGAATGTGATTTGAAACGTTTATTGAAAAGCTTACACAGTTTTCTACTAGAAGCTCCTTAATTGAATATTTGCAATTTTGTACATCTTCAAAGTAATGAGTGAATATAGTATAGATGAAAACTAAGTTGACAACTAATGGTTGTTGTACCTCTTTCCACAACATCCCACAATTGGTAAACACTAAATGTGACTACAATTCCTACTATTAATACTTTGTTACAAGCTACTAGCAGGTGTTTCTTCATACTTTATTTTTATTAATATGCATGGATGACAATAGTGATTGCAAAGATAGGCAAGATTTTTTTTTTGGTTGGGTTTGAGTATTCTTATAGGATCATAAAACTCCTTGTTAAGCATAAATGTTCAATGACAACAATTAACTAGGAAAGTAAGAGAGATTGACATACCACCATGACATAGTAAGCCTTTTTTCATTGTATTAGGTTGGCTGGGTATTTAGGTTACAATTTCAATGTTACCTTGACATGCTTGAGGTAGGTTACCCTATCAATGAAATGTATAGATTGTACATGTTTTAGACCATCATAGCTCAAGTTTTTCAATTCTTATAACCCAAAAGGCCTTCAAGGCATAATATAGTGACTTATGTTATTGAATTAAAAAGAAAAATAAAATGGAATGGTACATTTTTTTCTAGTGGTTTGGATCATAAATATTAGAAATTTGCATTCTTTTATCTAAACTTCTAGCACGAAGGCTCATAGGGAACCAACGTTGTTTGTTTTTGTACTAAATTTCATTAATGTAAACCTAGGTAGTTGGTTTGCTCATAGAAGTCCCTAGAATGTGGTCTAGTTCAAACATGGTTAGGTTTCCATGTTGATTAGTGTATGGATTCAGCTAGGGGTTCCATTTTGACCTATGGATTTGTTGTAGATGAACTTGGGTGAATGTCATGTCCCCGTTTTAGCTGACACTGCTTGTCGAGGAGTTAGCCTATAATTTCGATCCTCGTAGGCTGACAGGGTGTGCAGAGGATCATCGGAGGCAGTTATCCAGTGTTTGATAGCTCCAGTTTGCAGGGTGTCAGGTTGGGCCTTCGCAGAATCTTCCAGAGAGCTTTTTCAGAGAACTTTCTATTTTTAGAAAGTTAGGTCAGGCGGAAGCTGCTATTTCGGGCAGGGCACCTGGTGCAATTATTCAGCTCAGATTCGACCCAGTTCAGCAGTTGATTGATTTGACGGAGAAATAAGGAGTATTTAATGAGTTATTAAATATTTAATAATTTGACTTTATAATAGTCACTTTATTGAAATATTTAAATATTTAATTATTTGGCTTAATTATAAAGTATTTAATCGTACTTTATAATATATTATTAAAAGGTGACTTAATGAGTATTTATATTCATTAAAAAGGGGACGCCAATGATTAATTATTTTTCCTAAGTCAAAAGTGCAAATTAAATCATTAATTTAAATGATTTATTAAAAAGGAGAATAGGTCGAATTTTCTCAAGGAGCAATATATTCCTTTCACAGGCAAAATCGAACTATCTTGTTTATTATTCAATTTTGTCTTCTGAGCATCTGAGCATTGGAGTTTGCAAACCCTAGGGTTTCTGGCGAACATCGTTTCTGGAGAACGTAACCTCTTCAGAGATCAGGCATACTGAGGCTGTGAGATACCAGCTGAAGATTGCACTTGGTGATTTCATCCAGAAGTCACAGATTGAGCTTAATCATTTAAATCAGATAGAGATTCTTCAGTATTCAGTAGAGACCATTCATCCTGCAGTCAAGGCGCACTTTTTTTCAGAGAACATTCATTTGAAGAGTGGGCACAATTTCCAAAGGCCGTACATATTCATTATTGCTACATACAGTCCGTACATCTGTACTTTCAGGCCGTACTTGTCAACCTTCTGAGAGACGCCTTTCCTTCTCCGTTTCTGGCTTGGGGATCTTGGACGCCTTGGACACCAGAGGTTGTGCATTGGATTTGGAGCTCAGAGAAGCCTTCTATCATTCTGGCCGTACACTTCTTTACCAGCTGCAGCCGCCATTTTAAATCAGGTTTTTCTCATTTAATGATCTGTATTTCCTTCATACTCAGCAACTGGCTATTGTAAAATTCTTGGAAGTGAAATGTAATGCAACGCCTATCATCTATGATCAAAAAACTAGGCTTATATTGATTTCTAGAATTTATTTGAATTTATTTGCATTTATAAGCAAAATCGCATTTTTACATTATTGTCAAAAAACCTTCAAAATCACAAAAACACCAAAAATTGCAAAAACGACAAAAAATCAATTAGGGTTTGAACAGAGAACCACCAGGGTTCTGACAGTGGTATCAGAGCACAGATCTCCTGCCATCCTGTGCTTTTTCAGTGATTATTCAGAATACAGTGCATTTCTGGGTTGCCTTTTATGAACCAAGACATTATTCAGTATACCAGAGGTGTAGGGACAGGCAAAGACGAAGACTGGACAGGTCCTCCGATTCCAGAAGGTCAGACAGTATCAGGAGTGCTTGGTTTTCACAGATCCAGTTCAGACAGTAGTGAAAACAGTGTTGCAACCCTAATGGCGGATCGTGAGACTTCCTCAGAGACTCGCAGGGATCCAGGGAAGGCACATGCAGAGGGTGACATTACCGATGAGGAGTTTAGACGGAGACACGACAACATGATGGATATGATGTCGCAGTTGATGGTACTATTAGGCAGCAGTACCAATAATACCATTTCACGAT
>VDFB02150602.1:104152-248899 GCA_007258455.2 Sequoia sempervirens
GTTAGAACCCAAAATAAACCTGCATGTTTTTTCAATTTTTTTTTACTAGGTCGTTCAAGTGAGGCATTTGGCTCCTCTCCCATATATTTATATCAAGATTCAAAATTCAAAAGATTACATATAGTGTCCCATAAAGTGGGAGACATATCAAAACATAACTAGACTCAAAGGTAAACTAGTGGCATAATAACACAACTGTTCTTCACATAATTTGCTTTTAAACATGGTAGCTAGACCCATGAATGTTGACTACTCGCATCCACTTGTCACCATGAGTAGAGAAACCAATTAAAGTGATGATATATCATATCTAGTCACCTTAATGTGTCATCAGCCACTATAAAATCATGATCTTGGTTGATGCTTTTGTTCAATAGGAAATCCACCAATGCATTGTCTTCCCTTAAGCAATGTTGAATGGAGTAGATAGGAATAGTGTCAAGAATTTCCCATGCCCCTTTCAAAATATTTTTGATTCTCCAGTTCATTGAGTGCTTATTTTTTAGATTTAATGTGACTACCATTGAGTCACCTTCAATGATTACATCATCACGATTACATGCCTTGACTATTTGGAGTCCCAAAAGAAGAGCATCTGCTTCAGCTTTGATGTTTGTCCCCATGCCGAGTCTCTTTGCTTTTAATTTTTTTTTTTTCTAATTTGTTGTGTAGTGGGGTGAATCTGAGAAGAAAGTTGTCACATTTCATGAAAAAGGTCAAATAGAGTGCTCCTGCATCTTATTGATAGAAACACTTTTTCTTTGTTTATGTCGGGGATTATAAATAGTGTAGACTTGCATTATTTCAGCCTTGCACTATAAATATCTTCTTTTACTGCACGTTTTATTCCTTTTTCCCTGCTACAATCATGTATTTTTTCGCTTTTGCAAACCTCAATATTTCTGCACTTTTTTTGTTTTTTGACTTCATTTTAAGTTTTGTTTCCCCATGTTTAGATATATTCAAGTTATATTTTTTTTTGTATTTAGTTAAATTTAAAATTTGGATATACCTTTCTTTTATAATAAATTAAAGAACCATATATTCATATTGTGCTGAGACATATTTTAATATTCTAATATTACCTAATCTTTGATATATGTGATTAATTTATTTAACCTATTTAATTTATAATCTTTAAGTTTAGGCGATATATATAGAATTGAGAGACACTAAATATTTATATATAGTTAAAACATGTATATATTTATCATTTTTATGTGTTTTTTTGTATAGACAAAACCAAAACAAATTCAATCCGAATTTTGTTTTGCCAAATTTGTGAACCAAACATGAACTAGCTACTTAGATGAAAAATTGCGAATCATGATTTAGTAGTTAATGTGATGTCACCTACTGAAGCCTCTTACTAGCATATGTATGCAAATTATTTGATACAAATTCACAAACTCGGACTTGGAGAGTACTTAGCAAGCCAACAATTTTTGACTTGAAGAGTACATTGGAAAAATTCAGTGAATCTTGGCACCTTACAAAACTCGTAAAATTTTGAAAAAAATATAAATTTAATGCAAAATATAGCTACAGAATGTACCAAATGGGTTTGGGGGCAACACCGTGAGCAAGGTTGAGGGGCAATGCAAATGAAAACCTTCCAAACCACACAAACCTTCATGGCACTTAGCATTTTCATAATTTTTTTAAAGGCAAAAATCAATGCCTATAAAGTTAGAAAAGCAAAGTTTTTGTAGTGTCTAAGCCATGTTTTTTCGTCAATTTTGATGTTATTGGCACCACAAGTTAAATGGAAAAATTTGCTGATTTTTGGTGAGTCTTGGTGAGTACTCACCAAAAACTTGGCAAACTTTTCAAATCCTCCAAAAAAAGCTTGGTGAGTAAACCTTGCCAAAACTTGCAGAACAAAATATGGCAAGTACTCGACATTGCTGATTATGTATTACATGGTATCAAATTGGATCATAGTGTAATGGTTTAACACAAGCCTTCTAATAGTTGCCTAGGTAGTTCTGCTTGAAAGTACCACATGATTCATTCTTGTAATTGGTGAGGGTGCATAACCAATATATCTGCTAGTATAAGGAATCATGAATAGGGGTTATGTATGACAAGTACTTACATTCACTGTTCTTATTTTTGGCCCTTGAAGATCTTTATCTTTGTCCAAGTGTTATAGAGAGTATTTAGATTCCCAAATCTTTCAGCTGATTTATTTGTTGTAATGGAGTTGTATCAAACACTTCCTTGTTGCTGAGAATTATGCTAAGTTATCAGTTTGGGTACGGGTGCAGGGGTACGACACTTTTCATTTTCCTTGGGTATAGGTACATGAATATGTATGTATGTATGCATGTAGTACAAAATTATAAAATTATATAATATAAAACATTGATATTCATAATTGCCAATAAAAAAGATTTAAATACCTCATAATTTGCAAAAGTGAAAATACTCATACATTCATAATTCAATGATTTGTCAAATGTCAATACACAATGTGTAATCAATATTTAATACTCTTTATATTGCTCTTCATCAAAAGCATCAAAGTGTAAGCTTTCTAACATTTGGTTCAATTTCACTTGAACCACGATGAGTTACAAAGCCACTTCTACTAGACATGTATTGTACATGCTGCCTCATCTAAAGATATTTTTTGGCAAGTTGTGCAGCAATAATGTCTAAGTCAACACACTCAAGAGTTAGATCCAAATCCCTCGTCATCCCCTCATTGTAATCAAGTTTCTTATGTGACAAGAGATCCTAATAACTAGAGGGGGTTTGGGAGTGGAGACCCCAATGGGGTTGAGGGGCAGCACCTCTCATTATGTACGCGTGACATTTTCACAAACCTTTCAAACGACATAAACCTTCACGATGCATGCCATTTTCACAATTTTGTCACTTAAGGGCGAAATTATGTATGCAAGCATTTTTTTGTTCATAGAAATGATTTTAAGAAATTACTTTATTTTCTGCTTTTTTTTGGGGGAACCCTTGGGTTTGCATGGGTTTAGCCTAGGTTCACCTAGGGTCCCTCTCAGGCACCCTGGGCGAGCCTAGAGGTGAACCAACAAAGAACCAAGACCTGAACCATACCCACATGGGTATGGGGGGCAAAAGTGAAGAACTTGGTAACTTAGGAATTATGTGTTTATTTGCATTTTCAATATCTATTTATTTTTCACTTACAAAATTTAATAAACATATCATTTCATTTTTATAGGCTAGTTCCCTGCGGATATAGGCCAATTGGGAAAATGTTTATTCAGGATAAAGTTACCAGGTTCGAAAAATTTGACTCATTTGGTAGGTCAACAAATTTAGAAATGTGGAATTTTTAAATGAATATAGTAGTTTTTCAATATCAATAGAAAATTTCAGACTAAACTAGACAAATCCGGTTGGTCTAACAATTTCGGATTTGTAATATCCCCTTCTTAGTAGCCACCTTGAGGATTATTTAGCCTTTATTATTCCCAAAGGGTAAAGGGGAAATAAGGGAATAATAATTAAATTAATTATTTATAGTGTTACCCCAAGTTTTTGGGATGGGGATGGCAGGGCACGGTGGGATGAGTCCCCAAGTTTCTAATTTTTGAGGCCAAATTTGGGGACGGCAGGGGATGGCTATATAAAAATATAGGGAAAATTTAAAAAATATAAGGAAATTTTAAATATTCATATGATAACATGGGTAAGGCATGCATAATATACATTATAGAAACTTAACATATAACATTTGTGTTCAACATTATGCCAATAGTCAATATGCATTCAAAATTACATTATAGAAACTTAACATATAACATTTGTGTTCAACATTATGCCAATAGTCAATATGCATTCAAAATTAACATATACGAATCATGAAACAACCTAAGTTATAATTTATAAACTTATATCAAAATGCCCAAAGACTACATTGCTGCCATATAGTTTTAATTCTTCAGTTTTCTATACTTCTGTAGAATGCTTATTAAGTATTCTTTAGATTTGTTCATTAAATATTCTAAGTCATGATCAACAACACTAAATAAGTAGATGAATATGCACTTTTAATTTATAATTCCATCATGCATCTACCCTTTTAATCTATCTATATCCATATTTTATCAGGTTCATTCTATTAGTGTGGCTATTTGGAGGAGTGCCAGATGAACCTGTAAGAATATGAACAGTTTGCATACATTGAAGAAGTAGGGATGTATCCAAGACATTTGGTTTGAATGTCACCGCATGAATTTGAACAGTGTTAATATATGTCCAATTGTGTTTATGTCATGACTCATGGTGGTTAATGTAATACATGTTGATATGGGTTTTGGACATCTCAGTTATACAGTCTTTCTACAATATAAAAATTAAGTTCAAATGCAATAAATTGTGCACTCAACATTGTCATCCCATCCATCTTTAGTTGCAGGTGATCTATAATTTGGTTTTTTTTTTTTACTTTAAAAGCTGTTTAAATGTGGGGGACGGTCGAGGGACAGCTCAACCATCCCCTAGCCGTCCCTGGGACTGGTTAGCTGTCCCCTATCTGGTAAACGGCGTCCCCTGTATCGGGGATGGTTTCCTAATTTTTTACAAAGAAGGGGACGGCCCCCTGCGATCTCCTAGCCATCCCCCTGTACCCGAGACGTCTCGGGGACAGGGACGAGGCATTTTAGGGGGGAACGTGTTCTCGGGTTTCCCTGATTATTTGTAAAGTTATCTCAATAAATTAAAATCATAAGATAGCTTTATATTTAATTAATTTAATTAAAGTGACTAAAATAAAATAATATATCATAAAGTCACTTTGGGAATAAAATAACAATATTTTCTAAAAGCTTCTTGGAGGTGATTGAGAAATCTTTATAAGGAGCTGTGAGCTTAGCATTTGGGTATGACTTGGATTTTACTTCTCATTTCAGTTTGGGAGAAGTTTGAAATCTTTTCCAAGTCCAAGGGTTTGAAGACTCTAGGATACCAGGTTCGGTTGTGAAATATCAACCCTAGCTGGAGATTGTTGAGGAATCCATCCAGGGTTTCTACAAGAGCTTCATTGCAAGAGTTGAGATTAGTGCAATACCCGATGTATTATTGCACTTCTAAATAAGGAGTTTGAATTAATGCAATAGCTGGTTTATTATTGCATTGAAGAGTTGCAGCAGCTGAATTATTGTTGCAATCATTATTTCACTAGAGGAGGAAGTTTATTTTTTGTTGGTTCAATGATTCCAAAATTTAATGGTCATTGACCAAAGTTTGGAGAAGCATAGAGAATTCGATTTTGATGGAAAAAAGTGTTTGCTTTTTGGAGAAGTATTCTCAGTCACTTGGACAAATCAAATCTATCATTGAGGACGACTTTACTTGCTGGAAACTCATAGTACATCAGGCACTTATTGGTAGAGCATTTGATAACAAAGTCAATTCGATTTTGGGAAGAATTGATTCATCTTGGTCTCTTGCCTATGATCGATCATTGCTGGGAACTCGTGGCTCTTGTGGCATTCTAGGCGCAGCTATCTAAATGCCAAGAACAGTTCGATTTTGATATATATAACTTGGTTTTGCATTTTTGGGAAGAATCGATTTATTGAAGGGTCTATTTATCACTAGGAGAAATCGTGGATTATCAGGCAACTTAGGCGCAGTAATCTTTCTTCAAGTTGGTTCGATTCTGATATGTGTCATCTGGTTTTGGCGTTTTGAGAGGAGATACCTTCTTGCTGGGCAGATTCAACTTAGTAGCTGCTTGTTGAAAGGCAAAATGTGGCTGCCAGGCGTGGGTTATTCATTTCAGAATCGTTGCCATTCCATCATTGGTCATCATCCAGGTTGGAGTTGTTAGTTTGCATTTGCATTGTATCAGGATTGCCATTAATAAATCGCTGTCCATACAGCACTTCCATTATTGTATTTTGCATTATCAATATAGCCAGGTCTGCAATTATAAAGTCATTAAATCACTGCCATTCAGTTTGCATTGTCAGTTGGCATATGTTGTAAAATCGTCCTTATTGGAGGTGATTAGCATTTAAGTTGATAAGCATTGTAATAAGTTGCATTTGCAGTTCAATACTCAATAGAATTGGAGTTAGGAGTTTGCATGATAACTGTTTGTGAAAATGACTGACTGTAACAGCAAGTTAGAAGTGTCTTGTTCGCTGTATTTTCATTCAGACATCATGAAGTCTTGAAAAATCCAAAGTATTCTTGCATTTCATATTCAATTCAGTCCTTAGCATAGTTACTCTTCATGCATATATTATCATTCTATGAGAAAAGTCAAAAAAAAATCATTTACCAGCTGAAAGGAGATTGCACAACAACCGTTTCACAAAATTCCTAAACATTCAAAACTCAAAATTAAGGACAGAATTTGCAAGGGTCTTTACAAGATCAAATCAGATTTGAACCAAATGTTGGCTGGATTTGGTAACTATGGTTGATAGAAAAGTTAGAATATAATTTTATGACTTTCAGTTGGATATTGTGGCTGCTCTCATCCCAGATAGAAGATTAACCTATAAATATCCCTTTGTGCTAAAAAGTGCCTAGCCATTGACTACAGTTTTGGAAGGAGAGGAAGAATCATGTTGCCCTCGCCTTTGCTTTTTCACAAGTTAGCTGTCTTAACTTATTGTCAGAATAATGTAATGATTTCTTTTTCTTTTGATGTGCTAATTGGTTACTGATTTGGATTTTGGCCATAATATTATGGTTTACAGGTTGCATGGAAGTCCATGGTTGACATTTTACTCCCAACATCCTCTGAGAATGCAATGGACCAAGATTTGTCTAGTGGCAGTCAAGAACCATTTGTTCAACTGACATCGAAGCGTATGAAACTCCTGATCACACCACTGGTTGGCACAATGACTGTTGAAAGATGTGCCAAAGCTCGGAATTCATGCTGGATGATATGTATTTATATTTTACAAAAGCTTGCTTGCTCTGTCAACAAAATATCTGTTATGCAGCATATTTTAGTTCCACTATGTGAGTCTATTTTTAAATCTGGGCGAAATAATTGGAACCTCTGGGTTTGGGACTCTTGTGCTAGTCTTTTTGAGGAGTTCATCTCTCTCAAGGTTAATGAAAAAGCACAGGCATCAGCTCTTCCTATAGATGGGCCTCCAATTAAATGGTCACCATGGATGCTTTGCCACATGGAGTACTTGCTGAAAATCTTTGAGAGCCTTTGGAAGTCTTATGCTCGGGATGTTACAGGTACTGAGAACAAGAAGATATGCTTGAAATTTGTCATGCGGATATGGCAATTGTTGTTGGAAGGATTAGATATGGAGGTAAAAGCAGCAGCTGAAACCTCAAGTGAGCATCGGGCTGCAGTTCACTTACTTTTACAATTTGTAAGTAGCATTATTGACGACGTTGCACAATTGTTTATATCAAATCATGACAGGGATTTGATATTTTCTCTCTGGTCAATGATGGAACATATGGTTCTTAAACTCAGACCTTTAGTCTTGTTATCTTCATTTTACAAACTTCCTGTAAATACAAGGGATCCAAATGGAAAGCTTGTATCTAGTTTGGTAGCACAAAGTGCTTCTGGACTTGTAGGAAACAATCCATCTTGTACAGATGCTGTTCAATTTGAAGAGATGGTGACTCCTATTGCATATGCTTCTACTATTTGGCTAAGATTTATAGCCAGTTTGAGCTTGCATAGAAAAAAGAATTCAGAATTGCTAAATCTTAAGGTGGATGATTATTGGTTACTCTGTGTATGGAGGGCATTTGCAGAGCATCGTCTTGTGTTACAGGCAGAAAGTGTGTCTGAGAGTTCGTGTGGCAGCAGATATAAATCCAGAGATCAATTTCTACTATGTTTGCTAATTTTTCCATGTCTGGTGTCTTCCATTTCAAATGTTAAGGAGAGAATAGATAAGACTAAAGATACAATCCTTTCTAATGCTGTTTCCAGTTCAGGAGATATGTGGTTTTTGACTGAGGATTTCTGCAAGATCTGTGATCCTAGAACCATCCATTTATTCTTCATGATTTCAGGCCACTCTCAACAATTTATGACAAGCAGCAGTAATCATGATTATCCTGTCCAAATGACCAATCTCAATGTTTCGGAATGTTCTTTATTGATGAGCATTCGTTGTCACTTTGCAGCAATATATGGAAGATTTGTTGTTTGTTTAGTCCAGGAAACGCTGTCATTTTTAAACAGAAATGATATCTTTACTCCTCCTCGGCCAGATTGTATTAAGGAGGGAGGTAGGATGGCTAAAATTAGCATGTTAGCAGGCACACTTTCACTTGCTTCCAGGTAAGCTTTTCTAATGTGGATTTAGAATTTTCAAGAGACCTTGCCCTTTTAGTTTTACCCTTTGAAAATATATCAATCTTTCTATTCAATTTCATGTTTGCCTTTCTGGTCACCTGCCATTCTTTATTAGAAACTGCATGCTATTTTTGTTAGATCTGTTTTTATGTAACCAATATTGTTGAAATGTTCCAGAGGAATGACTAAAGATTATTTGGTCTCTGGTTGCTTCCTTTTACAGATTTTTGATCTTAATGTATGAAGCTCGGAAGATCCATACAAAATGCTCTAATGCCATTAATAGGTATAATATTTGAAATCATTTCATATGATTGGGATTTTGGAAGTATGAATAAAGCTCTGTTCACTATATAGAATAATGATTTCATGCCTTGCATTCAAATGAAATAATTGTGATTTTGGAAGTATGAATAAAGCTCTGTTCACTATATAGAATAATGATTTCATGCCTTGCATTCAAATTGAATTTCTGTTGATATAATTTAAAATAACCCTTGAAGCCTCATGGCTGTATGATTTTCAACCCTACCTTGTAGCTCATTTACAGGCAGAAACCAAGACATAAATTATAAAATAGCATCAACTAGATAATGTTCAGGACCAGACAATATAATCATTCCTAAATAATACTAGAGCAAGTTTCAATCATGACCACAATTTGGACTGGTTGAACTATTGAATAATTACACATGTTGCTCAAGGGTTATATGGGTATGTGCTATTTAATTCAAACCAATAGGTACACATGTTTCTCAAATTAATGATCCTTTTTTAGCGCTGTTAAATTCAAATTAGTATCATGCAAATGCCATTAGATTCACATGGTTGAGGTTATTAAAGAAAAAATAATGTTAAGGTTAGTATTTCCTAAAACCGTCTCTTGGCTGAGGTTTTGTGATCCTTTATAACATTTCAAATGCATACTATCAAATATGAGAGTCTGGTTGAAGTTGTTTTGCAAGCATAAAACTTTTTCAAAATAAGCTCACACAATTTTCCAAAATGATTGAGAGGAGACAATTTCCTTGAGTGTATTCCACTTAGATTCTAGATTTGATAATGCAGTTGACCTCTCCAATATTTGCAATAATTGGATGGAGTGTTATGTGTTTTTGTCTCTAGATTAAATGATTAGATCAAATGCACATGATATGTTTGACAACATAAATACAACATCATATGGCAGAGAATGGTGGAATGGAAATCAATTGTGGAATTGGTCAGTAATACTTGGTTCTGATTATTGCTTAGATTTCTTTACTTAATGTTTAGTCACAAATGGTGATGTTAATGAATGATAGCTTGTAATGACTCTGCTCAAATCTGACCTCAAAATGTTGATTGAAGGCTCAAGGAATTTCATCAAACACTTCGCATACAAGGGTCATATGACTGATATAAAATTTCAGTTTGCTATAATGACACTTTCCTTCACTTAGCATCAATAAGGATGCTAGCAAATGACTCTAAATTGTCTAAATAATGACCTAACATGAATGTGTTAGAAATAATTGTCATTGATGTCAAATTGTCTTTGCTGTTTAAAACCACAAATCGTGCAGATATGCCCAAATATTAATGTCAAAGATATGATATAAAGATTATTATCAAAGGCATTATTAATCTGTGGGTCTCACAATAACTTCAGGTGTCTCTATATCGCACCTTTCATCTACTATTCTAAAGATGGATGTGTGTGTGATTCTTCATGTTATGACAATATACATCATAATGCTTCCTGCTAAGAAGTATTATCATATAGATGATTAAATCTTCAGCAATCAGATTGGAAGTACTCAAATTGAAGAACTTAATAGATCAAATGAAGAACATGGAGGAATCAGGTTGAAGGTCGAAATGGCATATTGTAGCACCATCGAAATAGAAGTTCACATAAATCTGGAAATATCTGATCACATTTACGTCTGAAGAACATGTGCAATGCGGATGTTTAAAAATATTAAACAAAGAATCGATATATGATAAACTAAGGCGTGCTAAACTATCACAAGAAAAGATGCGAATTCAAAAAGCTGAAGCGACATATATTACAAAATAAATCGTGTGTTACAAAAAGAGGGAGATTCGAATTATTTAGAAGGACGTGTTAATATAATCTTTTGTTAACCTTCAGATCGATGGTGGCTTTAAATTATTTCAGATCGACATCATGATTATGGGTTAAGTTAACAAGTTAGATAACACGTATTTTTAAAGAGGCATGTTTAATAAACAAATACGTATTTCCAAAAGAGACGTCTTCATATCTGTTTGGAGGATGCGACTTTTTTAAAAGTCAGAGTGCGATGCTTTTTACGTCTATTTCAAAAAGGTATTAGTTAGACGTGTAAAGAATTGCAAATAAAGTAAAAGAGGTATATACAACTATTCCAAAAGAAAAAGGCATGCGTTGTTTACAAAAGACGTGTTTTCTTTTAAAAGCGTCAATCTTATCAAGAGACGTGCCTCTCTTAACAGGTGCGAATAGTAATTAAGAATAATTTGAAGTTGGTAATGAACATTTCTGAAGAGATATTAAAAACAAATAAAGAGGTGCAATTAAAAGAGTTGTGCTCTCTCTCCAAGGGATGCATACTTTGATCTAAATATATATATGCCATTCATTTCAAGGTTAGTGGTTGTGGTTGAGAAGTTAAAAGAAGTCATAATCAGAAGCCTTTCTTCTTGTGTGGGCTGAGTGAGAGAATTTATATCACAAAGGCAGATTGGAGGATTGGCAAATTGCAGATCTGATTGAGGACAATTGCTTCATCCATCAAGTCAAGGTTTGGTGCCTTGCATTAGGGGTTGGTGCTCCTTGCAGGCAGGTGTCTACTAAATTTTGTAGAGGTCTAGGTGTTCCTTGTAGATTTCATTCTACTAAATCATCTAGTTGTAAATCTGTAGGTTGGTGCCTATTAAAAAAAAAAATATTATTATTTCAATAAAATTGTATCAACTTGGGGAAATTGATTCAAATCAAAAAGGTTGATTGTAGCAAGTTAAAAAGGATTAAAAATAAAAAGTTTTATTATTGATTTACTGATTCACCCCCCCCTCTCAGTAAATCTTTTGTGCTCTTCAGAATGTGCAACTTATTTTGGCAATATTCAATGCATATATGTGACTGAAACTACTTGCAATATGCAGTTACAACAACTAGTAATTAGGACAAACACTTTGGATGCAACCTAAGATGGCATTTATGCGCTTACAGCCAAGTGGCATTAATACAAACACTTGGTATGCAAAATTATAACATTATTTATGCCAAAAAGAGAACCTACAGCCAATTGACATTTTGTCAAACAATTGTCATGGATGCTATAAGCTGAGTACAAATGATATAGAATTGCTCAATGACAACTACAAATGACCAGCAAATTAGTATCTCTGATTACAACACAATGATCCAATACAATGCTCATCAATAAGACAAGACTCTGGGCATTTGCATTGATTACAAAATATGATAATTGCTGGTAAGGAAATTTGCACCTACAGCTGCAACTCTAAACTTTCCCATATGCAATAAAATTATGAACTACTAATAGTGGAACTTGATTGAATGTTGCAGCCCTTGATGAGAGATGAAGTAGCAATCAAATTCCAAGCAAATTGAACTCCTCTTAGGCCCAATCGATGCTTTCACCCAGCCGCCCCTGTTCTTGCCTGACAATACTTTAGATAAATAAATGCAGCCTCTAAGCTCCTCAAATTTGTTATAAAAATGATTGCCAACACCAAAGGAAGCAATCCCTCAAGTGCCCACAAAATTATATCTCCTTATTGAAGAGCAACGAATGAAAATGTAATTTCTCCCATGGCTGATCTGCAGACTGGAGCAAAATTACAGATCTCAAAATATCTCATAAATCTCTCCAAAAATGACCTCCAATGATTGCAATAAGTCCAATGAGAAAGACTGAAGTATCTTCCTCCACTATCCAACTAGGGTTGGTGTTGCACAACGGAAATTGGCACTTAACCCACTAGGTTTGGTCTTTCACAAACGAAGACTGGAAAACAATAAGCTAAGCATTCAACTTCAGCAGTGTAGTAGAAAAATGTTTGCAACTCAAGATGTCCAAATGCATAGCCCAAGCCTCTTTTTATACTTTTTCAACCTCATCACCAAGAGACTTCTAGAAAATTCCAGAAATATTCCTTAAGTGACTTTATTATTTTATTATTTTATTACTAAGTCATTTAAGTTACTTTTTATTATTAAATTAATTAAATAATAAGCCATCCCTTTTGATATTTTATTTTATGGGAATAACTTAATAAATAATTAATTTAATAACATCTCTTGATTTAATTAAATCATCAATTAAGCTATCCTCATAAATTATCAATACTTTGGACAACTTAATTAAATAATTTAATTAAATCACCATACCTCCAATTCCGGGACATGACATAGCTTCAGTCAGATATGAAGGACGATTGCTGCAAGCATCATCGTCATTCATACTTGATTCGAGTTTATCTTTTATTTTGAAATATTTCTGGAAATCATATTAATCGAATTTATGAGCATTCATATAAATTCGAATTATATATATGATGTTATATTCCGTAATTGGAATTTATCTTCTCATCTGCCATCTAGTATATATGAGTTATACTAAACGAATCATTAAACTGTGTTTATCTTAACCTGCGCTCTAAAGAAACACGTCCCATGAGTGGACGTGTCTCCACTTGTAGAGACACGTCCTCTCATGAGACGTGTCTCTTAGAGGCAGGGTTTCTTCTAATATTTATGATGGATCCTTCCTTGATATGCAGATATAGAAATCGGATAATGTTCTGCATTCAGCACATTGAGTATTAATAAAATCTGGAAGTTGAAAACTTTGTCTTAGAATTTGGTAGAAATTTGGAAAATTAGAATTCATATAGAACCTTAGTCTCTCATTCTTGTCAGAAAATTTGTTTACAATTACATGGTATCAGAGCCACGTTGTGTGAATCCTAAACAAATCTAACTTGAAGCTCGTGAATTCATCCATGTAATGGTGTCATGTCCCCTTCTCAGTGACATCTCTCGGAGTACAGGATTGGCCTATCACACGACCCTCGTAGGCTGATAGACTGGATAGAGGGTCACTTCGGAGCTTGGCTCAACTTCAGTTAGCAGAGATTGATCAGTAGTCTTTCGTTTTGGCTCGATCGGAGACTTTTTGCAGAATTGCTATTTTTAGCAGTTCCTGGCAGGCAGCGTGGGACACCTGCTATTTTTAGCAGTATGAGATTGGCAGCGTTCAGAATCACTTCAGTGTTCGTCAGCTTCAGACGGGACAGTAATCGGATGAGTAACGAGGAAGATATTAATATTTAATTATATTAATTAAATATTAATGATTTAATGATTATAATATAAAGTTATAATATTAAATTATAACTTAAGTGATTTCTCACTGAGGGGGTGCGCCATCATCAGAAGGGGCCCATTTGGCATTTAAATTATGATTTAATAATTTGACTGGAGACTATGGAGAAATAAAAGAATTAAAAGTCAAATTTTAATTAAAACCCTATTATGGTGGAAATCGCACTTTTGTGAAGATAAAGGGTTTTGCATTGGTAATTGTGCCATTATGTGATTATTGAATTTGAGAAACTGATCAAATTGATCTGAGCACAGAACCTTAGGGTTTGAACCCGAATTCCTTGGGGAACGAGCCATCTCCATCGGAAAGCAATTCAGAGGGTGTGAAATATCACTTGATCTATTGCCAGCAGAGGTTTTCTCACTCAGAGGAAATCATCGATCTTCAGAGTTGATTCATTTACAGAGCTTCAGCATATTCTATCATCCAGAAAGCATCTATTTACCTGGGCGTACCATTTACAGAGACTTAGACACTAATTTGAGGAGGCCGTACAAATCATAAATGCTGCTGTACCTGGCCGTACCTGTACCAGGGCCGTACCATTCCTTTTGAGGCGTATTCTTCAAGGAGGCCAAAACGCCTTACATCTTGGACTTCTGTCTTCAGCAGTGGAGGCGCCTAAAGGTCTGGACTTGTTTGCAATCATTAAACCAGAGGAGAAGTACTTATTCATTGCAGCCGTACAAATCTGTACCTTCTTCAGCTTGCTGGTTACCAGGTTTTTCTCAATAAAAATTGTTGTTCTTTTATTGCATGGTTCAAGATCTCATTGTATTGTTTCCAGTTGAGCAAATAAAGGAAACGCCTTCATTCTAAATTGTATTTCTTATGCATATTGGTTACCTAGCATTTTTATTGAATTTATTATTAATTTCTATCAAAGCCGTACCATTCATTTATTGCATCAAAAACTCAAAAATTGCAAAAAAACCAAAAACCTTCAAAAAAAACTCAAAACTCAGTCAGAATCAGTATCAGGGGGAAACTAGGGTTTCTACAAATGGCAAGCATCAAGTTTGTGATAGGCCTGTTCGATGTGGAAAGATCATCGAGTTTACAGTGGGGGCGTGATTACTAATGACAACTCTCATTCGTCATAGTCGGGAACTTGGCTCATTTTATATCGAGCAATTTTTTCGAGTTGTTCCTTGGTATGATGGCCTGAAGTTCTATCGGTGCTGGAGCAAGGTGTCTAATTTTGAGGACTCGACATCAGATTTGTGGGACATCAATTTGCTTCAGCAGGCCCGCGATTCTATCATTGCCTACATTTAGTAAGAGCAAGATTGACATTGATAATTGCCATGTATTTGGTGACCAACGGGAGATTGTGATTATTTTTCTCCTTTGATAAATTTGTTCGTCTGTGGCAAGCTTCTTTTTGTCGGAGGATGTGTAGAAAAATATCGATGAGTATAAATTTAATGTTGATTTAATCACAAGTGTTATTTTATCCTGTGAGGGGATAACCTCCTTATCGTGCCATATATATATTCGCAATATGTGGAGACTGCCTTCTACTGACTCTGTATTGTTGATTAGTCATTAAAATACCTATGTTCTCACTATTGTCACTTGCAGTAAAAGAAAGATTTTAGCTTGAGATCTGCAGTTGATTAAAAGATGTTATGTGATGGAAGAAAGATCACCTTTTTTCCATTTTGATTAATGATAACTCTCCTCCGTCTGGAAATGAGTCATTCATGACATTATGAGAAGATCAGATTCATCTTCTTCAGATGGGTTATTCTGAGAAATAATTCCATTAGCTGCGACTGGTATCTTCTTGTGGTACCATCTGAACCAGTGGGAGAGCTCTTCAAGATCAAATTGAGATGCTTCAGGTACTTATTGTGAACAAGCTCTCATGAAAGTCAAGTGCAAACCTGAAAAGCGCTTAAGTACAACACTTAAGGAGTATTCAGATATCTATGATCTTGGTTGAGTGCGTCAGCATGGACTAAGGTCAGGGCTTCAAACATGTGATAACGATCTACCTAACATCACTTGGAGAGTAATATCAATCTCACTTGGAATTAGTGAGAGGCGACGCCAGCGATGCCACTGCTAAGGGCGGAGCAAATCAAGAAGTCCTATATTGGGAAAAGTGCAACCCTGAAAAAGAGAGTCTAATTTCATCAAAATAAATATTCCTTTTGTTTATTCTTTTGAAATCTAGTCTGCTAAGTTGTGCAGGTCTAACATTGTGTGTGATTGGTAAAAGTGACCATTGGCATAAGATCCCTTGAAGATGTCAATCATTCTTTGCATTTTGAAGATCTCTGAGTGTGACTCTGAGATGAAAAGTGAAATGCAAATTCGTCATGATTGGGTGGTTACATCGATGTCGTTCTCTATGTGCTTGGACTACAATGTTGCCTTGAGAAGGCTGGTCCTATATTGAATATGCTGGCTGCATAATGTGTGTTGTGCAGATTGTCTTTTGTTGTACTGAGATTTGCACTCTCAAGAGGAGCAAAAGATGGAAGAAAGAGTTATATTAGAATTCATCAAAGATAAGTTTCTTTATCCCTTCATTCTGATCTCTTGATAGGTTGATTTATTTATTCATGTTTTAATATTGTTCATAAACTATTATGTATTCATGCTATAACTTGAAATAGTAATCTTTGTATGATTTAGCCTTGACATTTCTTTGGATAGTTATAAACTGTTAGTAATCTCTCTCTGACATGCTTCCAGTACGGATCAAGGAGCAAGAGGGTAATGGGAGATTGCTTAGAGGGGAAAAGCTTGAGGCATCCAGTGAGGAATTCATGCTAACTGGAGACATGATCAAGCATCGAGTCACAACTTGCAGCCATGGGACTAAGTTGGTGGCTAGAGGGAGTTCACTTCCAGAAGTCTTCCTTGAAATCTCTGAAGCAGGGATCGAGAGGGAGTTCTGTGACTCACTGAGAAGAAGTGAAGGTTGTAGTGTTGCAAGGCCAAGTGCTAAATGCTTAGAAGATCCCTTCAGCTACTGAGATCATAATTGCTCTAGACTGTCATCTGGATTTGACATTGGTAGCTCCGAAAACCTATTCAGAATAGAGTGATCTGGGATGAGGTTGAAGAGGGCAGCCCTGAATCTCTACAGAGGTGTGCGTTGGAAACCATTTCTCTGAAGCAAGTGTTGCAGACAATCTTGGACGATGAGGTCGGGAGGTTAATGCAAGTGCTTGAAGATTCAGAGGGAGCCTACTGAACCTAAAGAAGATGATTGAAAAAGTACCTCTGGATGTTGTTTCAGGCTCCCAGGGTTTGGTATGAAAGAATTGATAGCTATCTCTTGGGATTAGGATTTTCCAAGAATGAGGCCGACTCCAATCTCTACTTCAAGGTAATCAAAGGTGATATGCTAATAATTATTTTATATGTTGATGACCTGCTGATAACAAGAGAAGATCACCTCATTGCTCAAGGGAAGCAGGATCTAATTTTCTGAATTTGACATGAAAGACTTAGGCATTCTACACTACTTCCTAGGTTTAGAAGTATGGCAGAAATCAGAGGGCATTATACTAAACCAAGGGAAGTATACTATTGATATTCTGAAAAGATTTGGAATGTTGGACTGTAGACCGATGTCTACACCTATGGAAACCAACCTTCACAAATTGAAAGAAGCAACAGTAGAATCCAAGTGTGCAGATCCAACCCTTTATAGACAGATGATTGGATCCTTGATGTATCTGGTTAACACCAGACCTGATATTTGCTATGCAGTGAATGTTCTCAGCCAGTTCATGCGTGAGCCAAAGGAAATTCACTTAATGGCTGTGAAACATATTTTGAGATATCTTCAAGGCACTATTGGATATGGTCTTCTATACAAAAATGATCAACTAGATCTACATGGGTATTGATTTAGATTGGGCTGGAAGTGTAATCGATCGAAAAAGCACATCAGGATGTTGCTTCAATTTAGGATCGGCTATGATCTCCTAGATTTGCAGAAAACAATCTTCAGTTGTACGAGCTCAATAGAAGCTGAATACATTGCAGCCTCAATGGGAGCAAGAGAAGCAGTTTGGCTTCTCAAATTGCTTGTGGGACTCTTTGGTGAGCCCTGAATCCTACAATTATTCATTGTGATAATCAGAGTTGCATCAAACTCTCTGTAAATCATGTCTTTCATGATAGATCGAAGCACATTGAGATCCCCTATCATTATGTAAGAGATATGGTGGAAAAGAAAGTAATTCAGTTGGAGTATATAGTACAAATGATCAAACTGCAGACATTCTCACCAAGCCTCTCTCCCGAATCAAGGTGGAGCACTTCAGGAAGAAACTTGGTATGGTTGAAATGTAATTTGTTATTTATGTTTGAAATACAAATTGTTTATAAATTGTACTAATATATATAAAGATGTTTAATGTGTAAACTCTTTTGTCATGTGTGTGACTCCATGACTTTATGGGCCTACTCCCCCTGTGTGCATTATTGAAAGGTGACGATCTTTCTAATAATGAACACTTGTAATTGACATTGTAAAGTGACGACTCTACAATGATTAAACTATCATGATAGATATCATGTGACTTGATATTAATGGACATGTCATGATAGTATCTCTTATTGATATCATGGGACTTGATATCATTTGTAGATCATTATGATCCTTAAGAGATAATCATGGTGGATATTTATATCCGTGGATATGCCATGAATTATGGTAGACATCATGTGACTTGATGTCAGTGCACATACCATAATAAAGATATGATATGAAGAATGTCATGTGACTTGACAATTTTGAGAAATCATACCATGTCTTAGATATCACGTGTTAAGGTGATATCTCTTGTTATTTGATTTGAAATATCTTCCCTAGCTAAGAGGGAGTGTTAATGAATGATAGCTTCGGTCAGATATGAAGGACGATTGCTGCAAGCATCATCGTCATTCATACTTGTTTCGAGTTTATCTTTTATTTTGAAATATTTCTGGAAATCATATTAATCGAATTTATGAGCATTCATATAAATTCGAATTATATATATGATGTTATATTCTGTAATCGGAATTTATCTTCTCATCTGCCATCTAGTATATATGAGTTATACTAAACGAATCATTAAACTGTGTTTATCTTAACCTGCGCTCTAAAGAAACACGTCCCATGAGTGGACGTGTCTCCACTTGTAGAGACACGTCCTCTCATGAGACGTGTCTCTTAGAGGCAGGGTTTCTTCACATATTTATGATGGATCCTTCCTTGATATGCAGATATAGAAATCGGATAATGTTCTGCATTCAGCACATTGAGTATTAATAAAATCTGGAAGTCGAAAACTCTGTCTTAGAATTTGGTAGAAATCTGGAAAATTAGAATTCATATAGAACCTTAGTCTCTCATTCTTGTCAAAAGATTTGTTTACGATTACAGGTGAGTTGATTTTAGATTTAAATTATAAAGCAATAATATACTTAAAAGGATCTCGATTCCCATCTAATGGTGGGTTTGGCTGTTGGTCATGGCATGTTCTATTCCTTTTATGATTTGTTATCTAATAGTACTAATGTTGTTTCCATGTGTCTTTGTGTTTTGTTGGATGCATGTAACAAGGTAGGGATGTTCTATTATCCTCCCATGTCTTGGCAAACAACAAATGAACATAAGCACAAACAATATAATCTATACAGTTATACTTACACGATACAAGAAACATGATATAAACCACCCAGACCTAAATGCAGGCACCGAAATAGGCTTTGCAAGATTGCCTCAAGTTAAAAAACCGCACAATATTTTGAAAGGAGAAGATAGCCCACTTCAGCATTTCCCTTTCCTGTAATCAAGAGCCACAAGAGACCATCTTTCCTAGGTTTCAGAGGTAATAATAAGAGTATCTTGTCATGCACATGCTTAAGTGTATACTCTCTCTACCTCTGAATATGTGAAGTAGGTGAAGAAGAAAATAAGCCTAACTAGATTTATCCCTTAAAATGAAAACTCTTGAACAACGGTATCGTCTAGACCATGGTATATGCCAATTATAGATAACTTGTTCATGCCGAGGATTAATAAATAGACAAAATGGTCCATAGCAGCAAAAGTTGTTTGGGGAAAAAAATGGATTTAAAAAAAAACATAAAAAATTGTAGAAAAAGAGACAAACTTTTTTTTTTTGGAAATTTAAGGGCATTTCTATAGCATAGAGATATGGAGAGCAAAGAGAATAGAGAGTTTAACCCATGAATTGTAAAAAATAGGATTTTGTTGTTTATATTCATATTGTTGATTACGTTCTATTGGACAAAGCATCCTTCATAGTGCATAAATAATAACTAGATGGTTAGAGTTGGTAAAATTTCATTTACAATATAGATTGTACAAAGTCAACCTATAAACTAAGTACAAAGTCCCAAAAAATCAAATGTAGCCAATGACTCATGCTACTACAAATAGAGCTATGCTAGAGGGTTGCAGGTCTTGATGATGAAGCTCCTAATTCAGAGCCTCTCCAAACTCATTCAACCTCATGACTATCCAAGTTGGCCTCTAGGATTTGAAAATCCTTAGGCTCAAGAAAGTCATTAAAAAGATAGTTTTCCTTTGTTAAGCAGACACCATAAATTACATTGGGAAGCAACTAGTTCATATTTGTGATTTCACAATACTTGCAATTTCTAAAACAATGTCAAAGAGAACTATATGAAGAGTGTGAAAGGGAAATTATATGACAAAGTGTTGTGACCTTTTCACACATCACCCCATTGCAAATGGGGACCCCCAGTAGTTTGCTAGTTTTTAGGGTTTCGCCTTCGCGCAATGATTTTATGAGATCACTACTTTGAGAGTTTCAAGTCAGTCTTTTGAGAGTCATTTGAGCCAAGTTGAGAATACATGCTTGAATCAGCGCCTAAACGTCATGGAAGGGCTCAGAAAGTTTGGGAGATGAGGGTCACCTATCCTTTGGGTCAATTTTGACACTCCCTATTTTTTAGGGATTTTTGCTTTTTCGCTTTTTTCATTTTTGGCATTTTTGAACCAAGCTGGGTTCCCTATTTTTTAGGAATTTTGCTCTTTCTATTTTTAGAAAGTCAACCCTGGTCAACCAAGTCAACATTTCCATTTTTAGAACCAAAAATCAGCCAAATAATTAAAAAATCAATGAAAAATCAGCCAAAAAGCTTGAAATTCATGGAGAAATTCACCCGAGTTTGGACCTTCAAGTTTGCCCATGATGAGAATCCACATGTCATGACCTGAAGAAAGAAACCTTGGAGTTGCCATATGATCTTCTCGCAATCTTAGCATACGCGGTGATTTTGTTCAAGAGAGGATAGAGTGTCTTTGGACATTTTATTGTGTGTTCGGTGGATGATAAAATGTACACCAACAGGAAGCAATTGCAAAGTTCAACTAAATAGGTTTTGAATCAAATAGCTCAAGATAGAGTAATAGAAAATGCTTTTCAAACAAAATCTTAAATCTCAAAAGACCATAATGATATTGAAATGTTCTCATTGATAACTATTTTAGCAGATTTGTAAAAGAGTAAAGGGAGTGTTAAATATTTCTCCATTAGATGATAAAGACCTGCTAGTACAAAAGAAGAGAGCAATTATTTGAGCTATTATTATTCAAATAAAGTTTCCTTGATTTTGCGTATAAGTGGATGATGGGGTTAAAAACATTGATGGACTTTGAGTTGAGAATTTGAGAGATTATAGGTACAAGTTTCAATGGAAAATCAAAGCTTGAGGAACATTCCCTTTCAATGGGTCAGTTGCTGCTGAAATCTAACTGGATCATTAAAGAAAAAATATATGAGGCTTGCTTTGGGAGGGATTAAGATAGGCCCACATGACTAGGGCATGACTTCTCTCAAGGCATGTATTAGTTTGCTTGATGCCTATTTAGCATGCATGAAATGCTACACTATATATGTCTAAAGCATTCATGTATTGCTATTGTACTCCTTTCAAGTCTTATGAACCTTCATGCATATGGTGATGCTAAATGGAATGAAGTTTTGAAACAAGTGCAGGGCATGCATATAAGCAGTGAGTTTCACCAATTAACAAAGCATTAAGCCTACAAATATATAGGAAATTTAAATATAACCAAAACAATCCTTCATCTTGATATAAAATACTACTACAATTCATTTTTTTCAGCATTACAAGCTGTTTTTTATCTTTTGATAGGAACCATTTTGCGTCTGGTTCCACAATGTCTATATACTATTATGTATATACTTATGCTTCCCACTTGATTATACAATTGTCACTAACCTACCTGTTTGTTATTAAAAATTGATGGCTAGTGTTAAATTGAAGCTCCAAATTATCCCACTTTGTTAGCATCTGAAAAGGAAATTTGTCTCAATCTAACCTTGATAATCTAAACAACTACCTTGGTATTATTGTTGACAATTGAAATGTTGAAATTGTTTTGAATAGTTAAGATCACAAGAATTCAAAGAAAACAAACCTCTTTAGGTTGATATAAAGCCAATAGAGTTTTGTTTCAATTTTTTCTGGGTTTGTATATTTACTTTTGGCAAGTACTCTTATAAGGTTCAGATATGTTAAAAAAATAAGATAGAAGCCTTACTTAGTATTTATGATATTGTCTACTATTTCCCACTAAATTGTGTCTTTGGATTTGTTGGAAATATTGTCATTGATGTCAAAAGTGATATGACAAATGTTATAGTTGTCATTGATGTGAAAGGTGAGATGAGCACTTTGTAAATAGAAGAAATCGTATGATAGAGAAAGGCCAAAGGCCACAAATCGATTACCAATAACCAAACAAATCAGTCATGAGCAGATTGCATTACAAGTATAAGGAGAGTTTGTGATTATTATTGCCACTAATCCTTGCTATTGCTGGCCGACTTCATGATTATTTACAAAAGACCAAAGCATTGTTAATTGGCCAAGTAATATATATAAAGTGTGCAAATGATCTTAAACAATGTGTGAAACAGATATAGGAGTAATTACCATTAAGGAAGGTAGTGAACTATCATTAACACTAAAGGCGGTACTGGAAACTAAAAGACATATTAAACATTTAGTTAGAACAGCAAAAAAGGATGGGTATAATCACCCATATAAATCGGTTGATATTGCTAATGAAAAGCAGCGATGCATTAATAATATGCAGAAATGAATAACAACAAATGTTATTCGTTTGTAATAGCAACTAAAGACAAAAGAGAAGCATATAAGACAAAATAGGAATAAAGACAAAAGATGTAGCAACTAAAAAAAAGCGATTAGAATGTCAGAAAAGGCAGCGCTTTGTTTAAATATACTAATGAACAACAATTATTTAAAAGTCATATAAGACGAGTATGAATAAGACAAAAGATGAATAAAGATAAATTTAAAGAGCAACGATTAATATTGGATGAGCAGCGATTCATGTATAAGAGCTAATATCTTTGCAAAGGTAGCGATTCACAATTAAAAGGTAACAATTTAAATTAAGAAGAGGGACATAATTTGTATATGTAACCATGTCGCGGAGAGGTCGCCATAGGTATGAACCATGGCGTTCGAACAGGCAAATTTCAGGCACTGTGGAGGCAGGGTAGGGGTTATCAAGAAGGCGTTAATGCAGATTTCAATGACTGCGAATGGGAGGATCTGCGTCGGGATAGGAGAGGCCCTCCATCGCATCCTAGGAACCTTAATGCTCGTCCCTGTTCTTCAGGATGGGGATATGGTAAACTGACTTCAGGAGATAGCAAAAGGAATGTTGAGATTGTGGAAAAGAAGGTGTGGAAGCCTGTTGAGAAAGCGACAAAGGTGCAGAACAATTAGGTATGCATTTCTATTAAAGATGATAGAGTGCTTTCATTTGAAATATGTCATGTCCCCTTCTAGTTGACATCTCTCTGAGCATAGGATTAGCCTATTATGCGACCCTTGTAGGCTGATAGGTTGGATAGAGGGTCATGTGGAGCTTGGCTCAGCTTCAGTTGGCAGTATTTTGATCAGTTGGCTTTCGTTCGGGCTCGTTCGGACAATTCTAGCCTGAGTTGCTATTTTTAGCAGTATTCAGCACTCAGTGTGGGACCCCTGCTATTTTTAGCAGTATGGATTGTTAGCATTCGGAATCACTTCAGTGTTCATCAGCTTCAGACGGTTTGTGCATCGGGTATTTATCGAGAGAGATTAATATTTAATTGATTTAATTAAATATTAATTATGGAGCATTATAATATAAAGTTATAATATTTTATTATAACTTAAGTGATTTCAGTGAAGGGGTCGCCCATCATCAGAAAGGGGCCATTTTGTGATTATATTTTATTATTAAAAATTTGGCTGGAGACTATTGAAAAGAAATAAAATAATGAAGTCGAATTTTTAATGATTCCCTATTATTGAGGAATTCGCACTTTTGAGAGTATAAGGCAATTTTCATTGGGAATCGAGCCATTATGTCATATTGAGTTATTGAAAATTGATCAAGTTTCGTCAAAGCACAAAAACTTAGGGTTTCAGTCTCGAATGCATTGGGGAACGAGCCATCTCCAGTGAGAGCGATTCAGAGGGTGTGAAATATCATCCGATTTATTGCCAACAGAGGGATTTCTTCATCCAGAAGGAATTACAGAGCTTCACAGTGATCCAAACTTCAGGGGTTTCAATTATCTCATTCATCCAGAAGAGTTCTTATATCAAGGCGCCAACTTCAATAAGATCTGGAAGTTCAAAGAGAAGGCCGTACTTTATTTATTATTTGCTGCTGTCTCAAAAGGCCGTACTGTTTGTACTAGGCCATACCTTCATCAAAAGGGGCGTACCATCAAGATTAAGAAAAACGCCTTCCATCTCTTCAGTCTGCCATCACCAGTCAGGGCGCCTATAGTCCAGGCATCATTGTTGATCATCAGAAGGTGGGAGAAGAGGTCATTAATTGCAGCCGTACCAGATCTGATTACTTTCAGCCTGCTGCTAATATCAGGTTCTTTAAATAAAAAAAATCATTGCTTTCTAGATTGCATGTAACTGGATCTTTTTGTAATCATCTTAGAAGTTTATTAAATAGACTGGCAACTGGAGATTCAATGATTTCAATCATTTACGAAGTTATTTGAATTTATTTAGATTTTATATTATTTATGCAAAAAAACTCAAAAACAGTCAAAAAACCAAAAACCTTCAAAAATATCAGAAAAACAGTCAGATCCGGAAGATAGGGGAAACTAGGGTTTCTACAAAATAGGTGGCCAAGAATGGGTGGATTCTGTTTGGTTATTTAGGGAAAGGGATTTTTTTTATAAAGTGCGCTAGGGGTTGTCCTTCGATGGCTCGAATCTTGGAATGGTGTGAGATGCACTGGGCCTCTGGGTTAAAAATCTCTCCTTTGGCAAACAGTTTCTACCTTGTTGTATGCAACAATGATCGATCCAAGTGTTGGATATTGAATAATGGGTTGTTTGTGTTGGATGGGGTGGGAGTTTTTATAAAAGAGTGGGTACCTAACTTTAACCCATTGACTGCATCGATAGATGAACTCCCTGTGTGGATTCGATTGCCCAACCTTCCGATGGAGTATTGTGATCCGACAACTCTGAAAGAGATTGGTGGCTGCATGGGATCCTTTGTCAAAGCAGAGCGGTAGGTGTCAAAGGTGGATAGCAACTTGTTTATAAGGTTGTGCATAAACTGGAAGCCATTTCTGCCTCTACCAAAGGAATTATAGATTCGCAAGAATGAAGGAATATGGCGTCAAAGGGTTGTAATAGATCATTTGGTGAATACATGTGTAAGCTGTGGCAATACAAATCTTGCGTGTTTGGTTTGCCCTCAGATTGGTAAAGGTAAGGAAGCAGTAAATCTGTCCTAGGATAACAATCTAATGAACATTCAAAGCTCTGATTTGCATAAAGCGGTAATACCCAATGGGTCGGATCAATCGTCAGAAGAGCAGGGGGAGAAAGAGGTAGCAAAGCAGCATGTTCCATTTCCAACTTTGAAGGAGCCTTGTGTGGATGGGGATGGAAAAGCGTGCCCAAATTCGGTGGAAGGATGTTCAAATTAGAAGTCTCTTGTTAAAAACATAGTATCCCCTTTAACTTTAGGGATCCCCGTTGGCTTGGATAAATTTACTCCTTAAAATGATATTGACTACAATAGAAGCGATATAAGCAATGGTCAACACATTTTATTAAGGAGCAGGTAGTTCAAGACAGTGAAAACGTTGATGCTAAGGAAAGTCAAATTCAGGACTCGGTATCAATTGTGGTAGGATTAATGGAAGAGGTTGCTCCAGTGCAAGTTACTGAGGATACAATTCTTGCTACTCCCCAGAATGGAATCTTGAGGAAGGACTCTGCTACAGACAATGAGCTTCTAGGCTATGTTACTTGTAATGAGTTTATCCTAGAGACACCAATTTCAATGGAAAAGGATGAAGTTGGCAATGTCGGGTTTGATGAAGATTCTAGCTTGGATGGGGATAGTGATGAAGGCATCTTGGAGAATAGGACAATCAGGTAGAGTATCTCGGTGGAGGATAAAATCATGTTAGGGGAAAAAAAACAAAGGGGTCGGAAACCTAATAGAATCAAATTGGAATTGGCTGGGAGTGCCAAGGGTCAATGCAAACATAGATCCGGGAAGGGGTTGGCCCTTCTCGAGCAGAAATGAAGGCACTATCTTGGAATGTTAGGGGCTGCAATGCCCTTGACTAGAGGCGTTTCATCAAGTGGTGCCTTGATCAGGCGCGACCGGATCTATATTGTTCCAGGAAACCAAATTGGATAGTGAAAATTTAGTCAATCTTATGAAAAAATGGGGTAGATGGTAAGGCAGGTTTGTGGAAGCTTCAGGTGCTTTAGGAATTTTATGGGACCTATTGAAGCTCAGTATAGAGGATATGGCTCAGAATAAGCATTGGTAACTAGTTAAAGTCGTCACAATTTATTCAAGCTTCTGGTTTTCATCATCAATGTTTATGGTCCAAGCGGTACAAGACAAAAAAGGGTAGTGTGGTTGCAAATTTCGGAGGTTATTCAATCTTTTGGAGATGTATTGCTGATTGTCGGTGGTGATTTTAATGCAACTTTAGACTCTTCAGAAAAATGGGGTGGGAACATCTGTCAGAATTTTGCTCAAGTGGATTTTTGAAAAGTTTGTAATTCAGAACAGCTTTTAGGAAGTTTACACAAAGAGCGGAAAATTTACGTGGACTAATCGAAGAAGGGGGTTCACAAACATAGCTGAAAAGCTTGATCATTTCTTTGTAGTTGGCAAATGGGAGGTACATTTGGTTGTGATTGAATCTGCAATCTTACCTTTCTCGGGATTGGACCACTATTCGATTACTCTGTCTATCATGAAGGATGGAGTGCCTCCTAGAAGCCCCTTTAAGTTTGAGAATATGTGGCTGTGTGATGAGGTTCTAAAGCCATTGGTGGAGGCATGGTGGAATCAGGCTCCAAGTGTCAAGGGTAATAAAGCATTCATTTTATTCAAAAAATTACAATTTTTAAAGGTCAAGCTTCCTGAATGGAACCAACAACACTTTAAGAACATCTTTGATGAAAAGTTGAGATTGGAGGATGAGTTAGAGCAACTACATGAACATGGTTTAGCAAAAGGTATGAGTGAGTTGGACTTTGTTTAGGAACAAAATATGAATGAATAGTATACTGAAGTGCTATCGCGTGAAGAAATTTTTTGGAGGTAGAAATCTCGGGAGTGTTGGTTGAAAGGAGGTGATCGCAACACGAAGTTTTTCAAAGCCTGGTCAAAGCAAGGCGAAGTAGAAATAGAATTTCTGAGATCAAAGAGAGCGATGGTGTCTTACTCACGGACCAAGCTGATATAAACAAGAAAGTTGTTAATTTTTTTGAAGATCTTCTAAATGCTGTGAGTGCTCCATTGAATGAGCAGAGTGAAGCCTTGTTGAATGTAATTCCAAGCATTATAACAGACCAGCACAATCAAATCCTTATGGAGCGGTGCCATTGGAAGAAGTCCATTAGGTAGTGTTTCAGCTGGGGCGGGACAAAGCCCTTGGCCCAAACGGTTTCCCAGCCAACTTTTACCAAGCCTTCTGGGACATAATAGGCGCTGATTTATAGGGGTTGGTGGGAGAATCACGAGCACAATCTTATATGTTAAGGGATTTAAATAATAGACTCATTGCTTTGGTGCCAAGGAAGAAAGAGTTTAAATTGTTTGATGACTTTTTCCCAATTTCTCTATGTAATACAGTTTATAAGGTAGTCTCTAAAGTGATGGTGAATAAACTCAAGCAGTTTCTCCAACTAATCATTTTTGAATAACAAAGTGGTTTTGTATCACAAAGGTCAATTGTGGAAGGCACAATTATTGCACAGGAGGCAATTCACTCGATTCAGAAGGCAAAAACATAAAGGTTTTTTGTGAAGTTAGATATTAGAAAGGCATATGATCAAGTAGACAAAACCTTCCTTCTATGTGTGCTTGGCAAGTTTGGTTTTGGCAAGGAGTGGATTGCATAGGTTAAGAGCTGTATTGAGACACCTTGTTACTCGGTGTTAGTGAATGGCAGCCCACAAGGCTTTTTCTCCACAAAACGAGGTTTAAGGAAAGGTGACACGCTGCCCCCTTTCCTTTTTATAATAATGGTGGAAGTACTAGGCAGATCCATATGCAAGTTACGGAATGAAGGGCAATGGAAGGGTATAAAGGTGGCTCGAGGTGTTGTAGCTATAACACACCAACAGTTTGTTGATGATATGCTATTGATAGGATAGTCAACATTGAGGGAGGCACGAGTTATGAAGACATTATTGGACAAATATTGTGATGCTTCAGGTCAAAAAATAAACTGGCACAAATCAAAATCATTTTTCTTCAATACAAGCTTGGAACAACAACGTGCAATAAGTAGAGTATTAGGTATTACAGTTGGTAAACTTCCTGGAAGATACTTTGACACTCCTCTTTGAAGGAGCTTGTAAATCACATCTTTGGAATCACTTGGTAGATTGCTGTTTGGGGAAAATGGAAGGGTGGAAGGGTCGTCGGCTATCTTCAGCTAGCAGAATTCTGATGCTTAAATCAGTCATATCAGTGATCTCAATATTCTCAATGATGTGCTTAAAACTGCCTTCCAAAATAGTATCTTTGATTGAACAGCAGATGCAGAAATTTATGTGGAATGGTAGCTAGGATCATGATAAAAACGCACTCCTTGCTTGGGATAGAGTATGTAGCCCAAGACATGTTGGAGGTGCAGGCTTGAGAAAATGGCATTTAATGAATGAGGCAATGGTTGCAAAATTGATTTGGAACATGTATACCAACTCAGATCATAAGTGGGCCCGTATTTTGCAGCATAAGTATCTTGACTCCCTAGAAAAAGAAAGGATTTTAACGATACAAACCCCCCTAAAAGGATCTTCAGTTTGGAACTTTATGATATCGTTTAGGAAGGTAATTACTGATCATCTTACCTGGCAAATTGGGTCTAGGGAACAAGCCCACTTTTGGGAAGACTAGTGGGAGGGCTATGAAGTATTGAAGGGGGATGGGCGGCTAGAAGAAATTCAGAGGACCGCATAAGGTAGGTGGGGTACAAGGTTAGAGATTTCTTAGAAAGCAAGGTGATTGATGGTCAAGAGGTTTGGGAATGGAAATTAGTTGGTGACTTAAACTTAAGTTTAGAACAACAAGACATTTTGCAATCCATTTTGCAAAGGAGACATATTACCATTGATATCGGTAAAGACAAGATGGTTTGGTGTGGTTCCAAGAGTGGTAGTTACAATGTCAAGCTGGGTTACAAGATTTTGGAGAACTCATGGATATTGGAGAATTGGCCAAACCGATTATGCTGGGACAAATTCTGCCTTCCGAAAGCTGGTACCTTTGCTTGGCTGGCCCTTAGGGGACACATTTTGACAGGAGAATGTCTTATGAGGATTGGATTCAAAGGCCCATTCCTTTGCACCCTTTGTAAACGAAGTGAAGAAACTAGAGACCATTTGCTGCTCCAATGTGATTTCTCTAACCAATGTTGGAGATATTTTCAGGAGAAACTTCAGTGGCAAGCTCCTCTCCCAGCCTCTTTATTAACAATGTTTCAAGGATGGAAGGATAGTTATAGGAAATCGGCTTTTTCCAACATATGGAAGGTATGCCCCTCATTGATTATATGGGAATTATGGAAAGAACGTAATTGTAGGCTATTTCAAGGAAAAGAGTTAAGTCCAGAGAGGCTGTTAACCAAAATTGAGATTGCAATCTTAGAGGTAGTGAACATGGTAGCTGCACAATGCAAGCCCAATAAATATCCGTTTAGTTTGTCAGATGAGATACTCCAAAGATCCTGGCCAATGTTAAAACTACTGGCATATTATGGAGCTCAGTCAGATATGTCTTCAAAAACGAGTAAAATGGTGGAATGGTTAAAGCCAAAATAGGGCTGGTTGAAGCCAAATTTCGATGGTGCAGCAAAAGGAAACCCCAGAGCCTCTGGGGTAGGGTGCATTTTAAGGGACAGCCAAGGGAACATTGTGGGTTTGGGGGCCAAGAAGTTGCCAGATGGAACAAATAATGAAGCAAAAGCTCAAGTGACATTACTTGCAGTTGACTTGGCACTAAAAGTGGGTGTGCGTAAACTCCATCTGGAGGGGGACTCCAAGATTATAGTGAATGCAATTGCAAGCAGAAGTGCTTAGTTGTGGAGGATCAACAAGTTCATTTCAATAACAAGAAAGAAGTTAAGTTCCTTGGAGGATTTCAAAATCTCACACACCTTTTGCAGTGGTAATAAAGAGGCTGATGTTTTGGCGAATTGGGCGATCTCAATGTTGGTGAACCAAAATGAACCAATTTTTAAAGAGTTCCAGCATTTGCATCTGAAATGTAAATAGGTCTATGGTGCTGCTCCATATAGGAAGGAAGTATGTAGAGTTGGGACGTGCTTTGGGAGGAAGGTTAGCAACTAGATAAGTGTTGTGCATGGCTGATAACAAATGCATAAAGATGGTCTTGGATAATGCTGGTGCGCACACTTTTTCAGGGCCAGGAAAAGCCAACAGGCATGGTGGGACAAATGAGTCTCTTGGTAGTGGTAGGTACAGGTAGCATGGTAGCGTGGAGCTAAGAATGGTGGCTTTGTATGTCAGTCAGAAGGTAGAACGAGCTAGGATTTTAGGCAGTATGTGTTGGGGTTTTTGGGAGAGTATATGCTTTGTATTGAATTATTTACTTTTATGTATTTGAATTGCTCATTAATAAAATTGCTGCAGGTTTATCCTACATTTCACTGATTAAAAAAAAAGAAAAAAGAAGAGGGACGTCTCCTTTGAAAAGGATGACTCTTTAATGAGTTTGCACCCTTCATGAAAAGATATGTGGAAGATATAAAATCACTATGGGAAAGTTGAATGAAAAAAAGTGTTTTGAGTAAATGAGTTAAAAAGATTTATCTTTCAGAATTCTAGAGCAGACCTTGAGAAGAAATATTTGAAAGAAAATTGTGTGGAAATATCTCATTGTCCATATACCAAATTGAGAAGGGAGCAAATAGAAGATTTATGGAGATCATTCATTGTTAAAAGATATAATGATATATCAATTAAATGAAAAATATAAAGAATAGATGATACATCATAACAGCAGCATGTACAAGGAGAAGGATATAATAAAAGATGTATAAAGATCATTCAAGAGAAGTAATGAAGAAAAGAATATGCAAACATATGTGATCATGAGAACATGTTTATGTTAATGTTGTGATGAAGAGGTCTGTGTTTATTTGAAGTTGTCTCACTTTGCAAATAGATGCTTCAATTCATGAGATCACCTCCTTTGGTCAAGATAAATAAAGAGTTCTTTGAAGTGTGATAGTGGTGTGTGTTGTGTGTGAAAGATACAAATACATACTAGTAGATAAAGGGAAGTTCCTAAGGAGATTACTTGCAGATTTTATGAAGAAGTTGTAAGGAATATTGGAGCCGAATTTAAGAAAATATGCAGAAATAGTAATCAGTTTTGTGAGGAAATTGTGATCAGTTTTGTGGCAGATTTATGATCACCGTTATAGTAGATTGGAGAAAAGAATTATAGCAGAATTTAGAGGAGAATTTGAATGAGGAGTTGGTGCCTCTAGAATTTGTAAAAATAAGTTTAATAAAAACCTAAGTTACTGGTTCGGGGGTTCGGTTTGCCGGTTCGGCTAAAATTTTTGGGGGGTGGGTTCAGTTCGTTTTGGGTTCATTAGTACAAAAAACATGTAAAAATTATATATATATATATATATATATATATATATATATATATGCAGCCTTGAAGCAAGAATTAGGATTAAAATATCACATACATCATATAAACAACAAAACTACCATAAACTTGAATGTCATTTAAAACATGCATGATAAATATTCATCGTTGAAACTTGAATTGTGGTAGCTTGATATACAGAGTCTATTGATGCCAAGGTTCAATTTGTATGATTTTGAAAAAAGAAGCCAACCGAGTAGAGTTATCAACATTCTTTAGAAATCATAAGAATTTGTTTATACACTAGCCATTTTGATGTCTTCTTGCAATCTCAAACATTATTTTGTATCATTGTTACATTGGTCTTGAGAGTGGTAGCTTAATATAGCTCCACAATACAAAATTTGTTTACCTGTGCAATGTGACAGTGGCATAGGCAGATTTTTCTTTGAAAGAACCAAAGGGTGACTGCACAATCGAAGTGTATAAACACATATCTTTTTGTAATATTAAGGATACTTTTTGTATCTTCCATGCATTGCTAAACTAAAAGGAAAGGTCTTTCACCTAATTTGTATGCAGCCATGCTTTTGACATTGTCAAAAAGAGCAAAACAAATGAATAAGAATGAGGTAGTTAAGGTGTTTGAAGTGATTAGAGGTCACTTTTAGGGTTCCCTTGGGCGTGGGTCAAAGTCAAACTCCATAAAATATTAAAAATATGCTCAAAAAAACACTTTTTGGATGCCTAGGCACGCAGGTTTTGTCTTGGTTCGCCTGGGTTTTGTTTGGGTTCTGCCCAGGTTCTCTTGGGTTTTGCCTAGGTGAACCAGACCCAAAAATGAAGGACCTTGGACAAACCCACAGGCGAACCGAACCAGGACCAGGGCCCAGCCCAAAACCTAACGAACCGGCTACTTAGATAAAAACAATATTTTTGTTGTGGTTTTCCCCAGTAAGGGTTTCCACTTAAATTGTGTGTTTTGCTTGTGTTGCATAATTGTTTCATCTTATGTTGTTATTATGGAATTGATATGCTCATGGTATTAAGTTGAAAAAAGTAAAAATCATTGTTATATTGATTCAGCCCCTCCCTTCACCCCCTCCCCCACGCTCCTCTCAATATAGCTGTGTGCTCATTAGGATTTTTATACATGGAAAGCTGTAATGTCCCCTTCCTAGGCAGTCAACAAGTGTTGTGGTTAGTTCGTCACTTTGGTCCTCGTAGACTAACATGATGGATAGGGGACCCCTCTTAGGGCGTTTGTGGCTTGTCAGTCAACCATTTGAGTCTAATTGGTGTTTCGTAGCTTAGTGTATTTTAGGGTTCTCGCAGTGTGCCTCCCGGAGCATTCTTTGGAAACTTTCTCCACACTTACTATTTTTAGTAAGTCACAGGTGGTTAGCAACCTGGTTAGTTGGCAATATTTCTATGTTGGGAATGTCAGCAAATTATTACCATGGTTTAATCTTCGTAGTTTTTGTGGTCCAGAGATTTAAGTTTAAATAATGTTAATATTAAAGTTGAATTAAAGATTTAACTTTAGCATTATTTATATATTTTGAGTGACTTTATGATAAGGAGTAGGGAAACCTGAGGACGTGTCCCTTGCCTAAAATTTCTCGTCCCTGTCCCCGGGACGTCCTGAGAGTAGGGGGATGGCTGGGGGACAATCCCCTAACGTCCCCTTTTTTGCTCAAAGACTAGGAAACGTCCCGAAAACGGGGGACCAGTCAACCGAAAAAGAGGGACGCCTAAACGTCCCCTGACCGTCCCTCGTGTCTATGCATGGCTAAAAAAAAACACATTTTAAAAACCTGAGACAGTTAGCCGTCCCCCGTGTCTATGCATGGTTAAAAAAATACACATTTAAAAAACCCAAAAAGCCCTAATTTTGTGGCTATTGTGGGCCCCAACATAATATGCTACCTTATGAGGAGAAAACACTCCTCATTTCATTCATTTGTTCATTTGGTTGTGAAGGCAAGAAGGAGAAGCCAAGGGTTGGAAAAGGCAGCCATTGAAGGAGGAAGAACAATAGGTTAAAGGAGGAGAAGAGGTTGAAGCTAGTGTAGTTGGGAGTGCAAATCCACCAAAGAGGTATGCATTTCCTTTCCTTTTTTTTTCTTTTCTTTTTGCAAAATTTCAAGCATACAATGTTTGATTTTTTTGCATTTTTTCAGTTGAAACTTGCATTCAAAATAGAAAAAAAAACCATGAGCAGCAGTGGGAGTGGGAGTGAAAGTGAAAATGAAGTGCAAAATAGAAGAGAAAGTGGTGAGGGTGTCAATGGAGAGCAACCAAACCCATACAAATGCCCATCAACAATCATGGAAATCTATGCAAAGGGCCCTTTAAACAAAAAAACCTTTCCTTCAATATGTTACACCTATGGGCCAAAGACAAAAATATTCAGGGGGGAGTAGGGTGTGGAATTGCCATGTTTGCCATAAGGATTTTAGGGGCAGCTACACAAGGGTAAGGTGTCATTTTTTGGGTGAGGTGGGCCATGGGGTTAGAATGTGTCATGAGTTAAAAGAGCATGAAGCAATAGAGTACCAAAGATTGCAAATGGAGGTAGATGGGGTTCAAGGTGGGTCATTTTCTTTTCTATGCACAATCAACTATGCCTATGCCTTCCACGGTTGGTAGTAGTAAAGTTGCTACAAGAGGAAAGAGGAAGGTGAGTGGTAGTGGGAAGGGAGCTTCAGTTGAGTCTATGCTTAATAACCAAGCATGAGAAGCCACAAAATCTTCCATTGCCAAATTCTTTTTTGCCCATGCCATCCCATTTCATGTGGCCCGTTCATCTTATTTCAAACAAATGGTTAAAGATATAGCCACTATTGGTCCTTCATTCATACCCCCTGGAGATCATAAGCTATGCACCACCCTTCCAAACAAAGAGTACTCCAAAGTTAATGTGCTAATGGAGGATATGAGGCGAACATGGATGAGGGCAGGTTGCTCTATAGTGATGGATGGGTGGATTGATGTTAGACATCAGCCACTCATCAATATCATAATCACATGCCCTGTTGGTTCTTATTTTCTTAGAGCCATAGATTGTTCGGGGAAACGTAAGGATGCAGACTTCCAGTTTTCCATTTTGAGAGATGCCATAGAGGAGGTTGGGGCTGCTAGTGTGGTGCAGGTGATCACCGATTCAACACATGTGTGCAAATCACTTGGTTTGATGGTGGAGGGTACTTATAGGCACATCTTTTGGACCCCATGTGTTCATGCATTGAACAATGCATTGAAAGACATAGGGAAGTTGGATTGGGTAAAGCAAGTAGTGGCAGAAGCTAGAGATATTCAAATGTTCATTTGCAATCACCACACCTCGCTCTCTTTAGATCATTTTCAAAGGAGTTTCTCAAACCTGTTGAGACAAGGTATGCCACTGTAGTTTGTTTTACTTTCAATTTTTCAAAATTTGAAACTTCAAACATTTCAATTTGTATTTTAAATTTGATTTTGTTTCAATGAATCATTGAATCAATGAATATAGATATGCCACATACTTCATCTTGTTGGAGAGGATGCTTGAGGTGCATGAGCCTCTACAATTGATGATGGTCAATGCAGAGTGAACTAGATGGCCTAATTCAAGTTCTACTCAAAGAAAAGCCATCAAACAAAAGATCCTTGATGACGATTGGTGGTCCAATGTGAGGTAAGACATATTAGATTGTTGATTTTCATATTAAATTTCTGATTTTAATATTTTAATTTTATTGTCCAATGTTCCAACTTTTGAAGTTTCTAACATGTCAATTAATTCTTTTGAATATTTTGTTTGTATTTTGTAGATATGTTTGCTCCTTCATCTCACCTACTGTAGATGTCATTTGATATGTTGATATAGACTCTCCTAGTCTTGGAGAGATATGAGACATTTGATAGTATCCTTGTGAAGATCAAGCAAAAAATTTTGGCAAGGGATCCCACTTTGGGTTTATATGAGCAACACATTAGGCTCGTTGTGATGTGGAGTTGGAACACAATGAACACCCCGCTCTAAATCCCGAATGGTATGCACCAAGGGATGGTAGGGTGCCTCCCTGTGATGACCTAGAGGTTTTAGATGGGTTCACATGGGCCATTGATAAGATGTATTTAGCAAAGCAAGTTTCAATACTTTAGACACAATTCCTTGACTTTGCTAATCTTTGTGGCCCAGCGAGGTTGGATAGAGCTATATTAGCTCAAACAAACCCTATTGGATGGTGGACATGGCATGGGAGGGATACACTGCAGTTGAAGACACTTGCTACTCGCCTTCTTGCATTGGTTGCTAGTTCCTCCACTGTAGAGAGGAATTGGTCCACATATAGCTTTATCCACTCCCTTAAGAGGAATAGACTTACCTCTAGATGAGCGGAGAAGCTAGTGGTTGTGCATAGTGCTCTTCGGCTTCAAGATCGTCAAATTCCAAAGTATTGATAGACTCCAGCTCTATAGTGGGATATTGATCCCGGGGACGTGCCCAGGTTGATGAGGAGGAGACAACAGAGGGTTTGGTTGGGATTTCGTTGGTTGAGGCTGAGGTGGGCCATCGCAGTGGCAGTGGCAGTGACTCAGGGGATGACTTTGATTTTGATGCGGTTATGGGAGATGCAGATTAGGGGCAGCAGTGCCATTGCTCTTTGTTTATTGTATTTTGATTTTCATATCATGATTCATAATGTAAAACTTTAAACTTTAGAACTATATGGCAGCAATGTAGCCTTTGGGCATTTTGATATAAGTTTATAAATTATAACTTGGAGGTTGCTTCATGATTCATGTATGTTAATTTTGAATTTTGAATGCGTATTGAGTATTGACAAATAATGTTGAACACAAATGTTATATGTTAAGGCTCTATAATGTATATTATGCATGCCTTATCTATGTTTTCCTCTAAATATTTAAAATTTCCCTATACATTTTAAATTTTCCCTTTATTTTATATAGCCGCCCCTCCCTCGTCCCCAAATTTGGCCTCAAAATCTGGAAACTTGGGGACTCGTCTGTCGTCCCCGTCCCAAAAACTTGGGGTAACACACATAAGGAGTTATAAGGAGGTTTTTAAATGATTATTTTATATCATAAAGTGGCTGCCCAAGTTAAGGGAGTTATATGGAGATAAAGTTAATTAAATAAAATAAATTAAAAACAGCCAACTTGGGCATAGGAAATTGGAGGGAGTATAAAAAGCACCCTTGTGTGCTTTTTGCCATTCATGTTTGAAGAAAATATTGAGAAGGGTTAGCTGGTTGGATTGAGATCTTAGCTTTGTGAGGACGAAAACCCTCATGAGGAACTTCAACTGCTGGATTGAAAGTCATCCCAAGGTTGAATGTTGATAGCTCCATTCGGGGGTTATACATTGCACACTAACAATTTCATAGAAAGCTTCAATTCAAAGTTTGGAGAATTTATGAAGAACTTGTAGATATATTTATCAAAATTTGTAGAGTAAAGGTATTTATAGAGGGTTTGATCTATTTCAAAGTTTTGGTTATTTCAGGGATAGTTTGGCATTATATGCAGAGGGCGTCTACAGGAGATATTTATTATTATAGCTGTAGCTATTCATTACTTATACCTGATCCATTACTCCAGCCGTACTAATTGGTGTCAAGTTGGCATCGATTCATTGTCATCAAAGAGGCGCCATATTTTGTGAGGTCGTGAAGACTCATCTAAGGTGATAAGGGTGTGTGGTCAGATTTGCACAAGATATCATTGATGTTAGGTAGCTGCTTTTCCAACATTCAAACACCATTTATTTGAGAGGGCGTTGATGATAATAAAACAAGATTGGTTGGGCGTTTCATTTCCAATTGCTATGCGTCACCTAGAAGGTGTCACGTTAGAACTAATAATTTATTGCTAAGCATATACTTGGAGGTGGTGGGCGGTTGGATGAAGTTGACGTCACTCAGAGAACTGGACGTGGTTTATGCTAAGGGAGTCACCTCATCTCCTGAGGTATTTGTATCGTCTATTATTGTCCCACACTATAGGGAATTGAATTGATAGCCAGGTCTGAGTTAATCATTACTCATTAAGCTTGTTATTGAATTGTATTCATTTTTAGAATTGTGAACTCAAAAAATCAGTATTGCATCATTGTTATTATTCCCATAATTACTTGTGTTAGCAATGAGAAAATAAGATCAAAATCTATTGAGTTTTCATGAGTTTTTCAAATATGGATCTTGTTGAATGCAATGTAAATTTAAAATATAAACTGAAACAAATTAGAACAACTAGATAACTAACTGTTTGACAATATGCTTGTATTGTCAAACATTGGGAAATCATAAAAATTGTCCCAAACTAGGGTAGGACATTACAAAAGCATTACTACAAGCCTAAGGAAAATGATAGTAGTGCGGAATATAGAGAAAAAACTACACATCTCTTAACCATTCCATGTTAATGTCCTTAACATCATGATCAAATGCAGAAGCATACCAAAGAACATGTCTCTATTTTAATGTCCTTAACATATTTTAGAAATATATGTGATTTGCCTTAGCAACTTGATGAAATCTAGCGAATCTTTGATCGTGAACCATGTCCCAACTGTCAATGCTCAGTTCTATGGTAAAAATCAACGAAGAAACCTGATTAAATAACGAAAAAACCCGATTAAATAGCGATTTCGTGTGGTTAGGGTTTTGCGATGGGTTGGTTGCACAATTTTTTCATGTTTTTTACGCAATTCATTTGTGATTTAAACCCTTTAAAATTGTTGAACATAATTGAAAATCACGACTGATTAAATTGGGAATGTTTAGGGAAAAAATTGTTTTGGTTGAAGATTTTTTAAAAATTGAGATTTGTGCGATTTTTTGAGGATTTATGCTTATATGAAATGATCAATAGATTTAATCCCAACCATGACATAGTGAATGCCTTTACATGATGGCTAATGCTAAGAGAAAAAAAGAAATGTTACAGATTATACAGAGAGAAACAAGAATATAATAGGACTACCTGAATGACTGTAAGATAAAAATTACTCGGGTTTATGGAACCCTAAACCTACACATTTGTGCACCTCCATTTTAGCAAACAAATGACCTATGCCATGCCATCTCTCTTGCAATTAAAAGGGCAGACACTAATAAAAACATTGATCCTCTAACAAACCAATTTATAACCAAATGAAATTGGTAAGCCTTAAATTGGGAAAAAGAATGACAACAGGAAAGACCATAGAGAATCTAAGAAAGTAAAAAACAATGTATCATTTTACACTTATCACAGCAATCACATTGGATCTCCAAAATTGAGAGGAACAAATGAAATATCACATAAAACATTAGAAGAAATTCTTGAAATTAATATGATAATGTATGGAGAATGTCAATCTTGACTATATGTGGGAAAAGACTAAAAAGTGAGAATTCCAATCTGTCATGGGAAATCAAAATTGGATTAACAATGATAAGCACAATGAAACATGAATTCATAAAACAAGAAGTATCACCATTAATTGAAATGCATAGAACTGCAATGACAAAATCATAATATTATATACTAGTTTTGTAAAAAAATGTGAGAATAAATGTTGAGTCCCATGATACAATAATTTTGAAATTTGAGCTCGAACACTCTTGGACCATTATAATACATATTTATATGAGTTCCATCAAGGAAGATCAAGTGGAATCATTATAAAAGTTGTAATTATTCATGTTTTGTTACTTTGTCTTCTAGAAAGTCAAATTATTGTCAGGTTCAACTGTCGATTCCACAATTGGTGCCAATTCATGGTAGGCTGGATTGATCATTATAACTTGCAGCAAAGTCTGTAGGATGCTGATTACTAGGCAGATTCATAGGACACTTACTTGTCCTGTCAGTAGACATGAGGACTGACTCAAAGGTTTCCCCATTACTTTTTTTTTTCTATCCGTGTAGGGCTAAAGATTGTTCAAAAATGCGGTCACTACTTGTTGACTTCAACCTCAAGTTGTTCTATTTCTCTTTCACAATTGAATATCTTGTTCTTTGGATAACCTTCATCTTCAACGTTTGGTTATGTTCATGTTCTGCCTCACATTTAATGTTATATTTATCTTTTGAATGCCTTTTCCATACGTACAATTGTTGTTTTGCATAACATTGTTGCATGGTTAGGTTTGGCCTCCTTAATATCTGTTATTGCTCATTTATACAAATTTTGTTCAATAAGAGTAACTACAAAAACTCCTGTCTCCTTTAACTTACTACTCTCTGTTGAAGTCTTCATTTTGCAAAGTTATACACTTTTTCCAACATAACTCATTCAACGCATGGAACTTTCTGAAAGTATAATCAATGGTTCACTGGTGCACATTAAACAGGATCACACAGATTTTATAACCCTTCTAAGGAGGGGATGTCTAATAGAAGCAATGGGAATTCCCATATCTCTAAGAATATTTTGGTCATGCATAAATTTTTCTTTTTTGGCCCGAGGAATGGTTGTTCCTGCTCAAAGGCTTTCTATTGGCGAATCAAAAAATTGATACAAAATGTCAGTGTAATTGAAAAATCCAGGCCTCCCAACACCATTACTCCTTGCAACTGTTCATAGTTTTTTACCATGGCCTTCATTGATATTGAATCAATTATCTCTACTAACATGCTCATGAGTTTGAACATCCCTGCTCATTTTTTCAGTTGTGCATCATCTTGGTAAAACGAAGTCCATTGTAGGACTGCAAGAATCCTGCCAGACTAATTTATCCTTCTGTCACTAGCTTCTCATTTTTTTTGCTTTTTATTTTCTCTGTTGTGGTCTCAGATGTCCCATTCAACCAGTAAAGAATTCTCTGTTGTACCTTGCTATGCATTACTATTGGAGTGGACTGGCTAACTGTTATCTTTATCATAGTTTCTCTATTACAAAATGGGATGAGTTAGCTTCCCTGGTAAAATTTAATTTTACTCCAATTTTTGTTGCATGGCAAAATTTCTTTTGTTAATGCCCTTTTCTTGCTTTTGTCCTCATTGATGTCACTCGAGAATCTTTGGCCATTGGGGGACCTGTTAGCACTTGTGCTTTTATTATGCCATGTCTTCAAGGTGGGTATACATAATTTCAGCAATAAATCACCATGTCATAGACTATGTGGCATGTATTCATGGCACAATCAAGTTGTGAGCTGAATGCCAGGGCAATATCTATTCTCCATATCAGCACCTTGCTGCTTGTGCATGCTTCATCATGTTAGGCTTCCTCTAGTTTTTCTAGTTCCTCCAATAACAAAGGCTTCATTTTCTGATTGTTTGGTGATTGGATGGTTGATCTCTTGGGTGGCAAGCAAAATTGTGACTTGCTGAGCAGAGATAGGTGTTTATTCTGATGAAGTCATGATTTTATTAATTTCTTTTTTGAATACTGTGGATAATTGGGTTTTTATATTACCTTCCATCTGGAACTTTAAACACCTTATTCTTTATTTTGTTGTTTGTATTTTTCTTCCTTCAGTAAATTGTTATCAACTTAGAACTGGTGACATCATTGGCGTCATCCACCAAGTTATTTGATTGCAAGTATTGATGTTTCTGTACATTGAGCATTTAGTTACAGGTATCTTTAATTCATAATCTACTTCTTATCCCCTATCTATCCTTAATCCCTAACCCATTCTCTGCAGATCCCCTGCCCCCTTGTCCTAAAAGTGCCACACAAGACAGCCATCCACAACTTATGCCTTCCCTCCCTCTATTTTGTTGCCCTTGATTCCATATGCTCCTTTGTAGTCACCTATCACCAAAAATGGAGCTGTGATTCTCATCCATCCTGCATGCCTTACTTTCATGTTGGTATCACTAGTTCTTCTGCTGTTGCTGTATTGCCCAGGTGTGATTGGAAGACACCTGCCCTTCACTTCAATAGCACCACAAACATCTGTCTTCCCTTCACATGGGAGTGCTCAGAAATACATTTCGTTTATCTCTGCTGTTAATTCTCACTCCTTGACAGTACACATATTTTACAAATTATATTCAGCAGGTTAATATTCAATATGAAGAATTAGACATTCAGATTCTTTAAAGCATTTTCAGCAGGTAAGGGATAAAGGCAGTACTTTTTATATTTATATTATCTTACTGCAAGCTGTCTGCTTGCAACATCCACAAGGCCTGAACTGGATTACTGTAGCAGGACAGCAACAAATGACCATTGATCCATGGCAACCTACAAGAGGAAGGCTGAATTCACCACCCTCATGGCTACTATGGGATAGGAATGCAATAAATTCCCATGTTTGTATACATTTTCTGTTTAAAAGTTGTCTCCTTGGTGCAAAAGTAGTTTTGCCTCTCTTTGGAAGTCTCTAGGCACACTCTAAACTGGCACTTCTGTATTACATACGTGTTTTCTCTTATCAAAACACTTGATCTGTTGAAAATTTTGTGTGTTATTACATGCAGCATTTTTGTAAAACTAATAAGGATGGCATGATCACAACTCTGCCTCCTTCATTGTAAATATTTTTTTCATATCAATGTACACAATTTTCTTTTATCAAAAAAACCAAGAAAAATAAACTTAAACTTGACATCAGGACAATTCTTACACTTTCAGTGATATAATTTCTAGCCTGTTCACAAAATATTGTTGTTTTGAGGAGGTGCATTTAATATTTACTCAAAAGAACAAAAGATTTACATCACCCAAGCACTATGCTTACAAGGAAAGCTTTACTCTAAATAGGTAAAGAAAGAAAGCATTTGGGCCTGCATCTCAATAGGTAAATAGTTCTCATCCTTTCAAAACCACTCAAGCCTAGCTTGCACGATCAAAACCAAATCCTGGGCAAAAATTTGCAACTTCCCAATTTTGAGGGTAAATGTATGTTCTTTGAAAGTAGCTTAGCATCTTGTCATGCAAAGGAAATTGGACTGCTTTGAACCACGTCTTTTATCATCCGCAAATCCCCTATGTTTGGACCTCTCCAGGATAGAGATGTAGCAAAAAGGAAATTGGATTCAGGTTTTAACCATCTCTAAAACCCTCCAGCTATTGATCATCTCTCTCCTCATTCCTGTACATAGCCATTTTGATTTATATGTTACAATATCTAATGTTTCTCATTCAAGTATTTTTGGAAGGATGGCATTAACCAAATAACTCTCTTCTACAGTTCTCAACTTCTCATATAGTTGAAGAAACTCCAAAAATAGCACAGAAATAAAGAAAAACAAAAAACTGTGACCAAAAGGGATTAGGCATATATGTGCTTAGTGCTGAAAATTGTCACTTGAAAATTTGAACATTACTTTTCTATGGTGGGTTCAAAGGCTATGCTATGATTTTCCTCATTTTCTCTTGTGCCTTATGATTGTCATGGTGAAATTAGTTGTATAATAGGGGCATCAAATTATGCAGACACAGTTATTGACAACATTCTACACAATGCAACCTTAACCTACATGATAACATTTGGATTGCAGGGTTTTTGAAGCATTAGGTTCCCTCTCCAAATCTCTGCGAACTCAATATGACATTCTCTCATTTATTCAGGTTGGTCTTTTTCTTCTTGAATTATGTGAGATCAAATAGTATTGGGAAGTTTGGAAGTGTCTCATTTTATTATTTTAAATCTTCCCTTAAGAGTCAGATGAATGTGCCATGCAGACACTTTCGGAACCCTTGGCAAAGTGGCTGTGCACTTGTTCGGATCCTGAAAACCATTCTACAAGAAAACATATGATTGAGGAGCTGGAGAAAATTTCAAGTTTAAAGCCAACAGAAAACAGTCACAAGGCATGTGAGAATGTTGCAAAGTCTTATGACCTTGATGATAGTGCCAAGTTTATTGGTACAAATGGTTGTGAGGATCGAAGAATTTTAGCTCTTGTATCCAGGTACTGTTAATTAGTGCATCTTTGCCTTTGTAGTTAGTGTTATTGATTTACAATTCACTGGCTTCCAAGCCATCTTGCTTTTGTGTTGTGAAGATCACAGCTGTGCAAAAAGTTAATTGCACAAAATAGGGTGATTTGACTTAGCCTACAACATTTCTATAAAATATCAATATTGGAACATTAATAAGACACTTAACTCATTTTCTGTTCTGCAGGTATTTTATATTAGCATGGGAAGCTCAACACGGCATTTCAAAAAAATATACAGATTCAGTTTCAAGGTTTAGACCTAACTAAAATATGTTGTTTAAAAGCACTGATCTTAATCTTCATTTCTTTTGTATCATTCTAAGATAATTTTATTGCTTACATAATCTAGTGGATTTTGCATGTTTGAAAAAAACTTCATGTAGGGTCTGTGAGGGATTGATTTGTTTTTCCAACTACCTCAAGACACAACATGATACATTACAATTTATGCAGGTAAAAGGCCTTCTACTTGTCAGTTTTATAGGATATTGTACTAAGATTCCCAATCTACATAATTTTATTTAATGTTGTCCTGCATAACTGCTATTGTCCTTATTACCTTTTACATTTCACTTTTATCTGTTTATGTGATGCTATGCATACTTTGTAATCGCAGGCCCTTTCAAAGCCTTTAGTCAAGTGGTTTAGTGGTTGTGTGCATTCAGAGGTCTCAGATGAAACAGGCCAGATAATGCGTCTAGCGAAGATTTGGCATCAACTATTGGTTGCTCTACAGAACTGCCACCCACCAATATCATTTGACTCAGATCTTCTAAGCCTTCAGGCGCCCTTATTAGCATCAGCTTTTCAATGTCCTTATAAACCAATTGCAGAACAAACTCTCTTGTTCTGGGAGAAAACATATGGAATTAAGACCTCAAGATTATCTTACCCATCTTGCTTGGTTCCAGTTCTTCGTGATTTACAACGTAAGGTGAAAATTGCATTGCCTGGTTTTCTTCATACATATTTCTCCCGACGGTGTTTGAAGCATCAGATAAAGCATCAGGCACAAGAATGCTGTGTAACTGGAAATGGTGCACTCTTTTCAAATGCTGCTGATAGACATAATGGGGAAGCTCATGCAAATATGGTGACCATTGGAGGGCAGGCTGAGATTTGTTTGGAGAAAGATGAAGCAGAGTTAGTTTATAATTTTGAAACATCTGCTTCAAATGAAAAGGTGACAGAAGTTAGAAGGAAACGTGGAAGACCAAGAAAACATAAAATTAATGTAATAGAAACTAATGTTTTTAATAATGTAAGCAAGAAAACCACTGGAGAGAAAAATAATTCAGATCTTATTGGAAAAATAGCAGTGGAGCATATTGGAATCAACAACCACACTAATGAAGGATATCTTGAGCTCAATGGAAAACTGAACACTGCAGATGCAAAGGTTGAAGTGACTAAAGTGAAAGGCAGGGGAAGGCGGAAGCATAAGTTAGGAAAGTATAAGTTAGTTGTGACTGGGAAGAAAACTGTTGGAAGAAAAGGGAATGCAAGATCATTGTCAGACTCAGTTACATGTGGCCAACAATCTGAATGCAACAGAAATGATATTACAGGAGATCGTGTCTTAAACTCTAAAAGAATTGTTTCAAAGGAATTACTTGAACAAGCTAAAGCAAACCTTAAGCAAGGAAGAACAATAAAGTCAGAGCGATTACAAATAAAACTTCTAAAGTCTGATTTAAAGACACTTGGAATACGTCATTTGCGATCCTTGCGTAATGCTGGGGGTTTAAGAGGTGGCAAGGACTGGAGGAATACTCATGAAACAGCAAAACGGCTGCCAAAAATATCCAGGCGGCAAATCCAGCAATTGAATATAGTTGAAAGAAATGATTTTAACAGAGTGACAGATACACATACTCATATGCGGGTTTCAGGTACAAACTTCCCTAATATGGGAATGCTAGATCATGTCCTAAAAATAAATAAAGAGGGAGTGCAGCCTTGTAGTCCTGAAAAGCTCTCTCCATTGATATGCTCAGAACCTGATACCTCTGATAAGGCATGCCAAACTTCCAAACAGTCAGCTACAGAATCACCATTTAAGGTCCGGGCTTTGGGGTGTCGAACATGGTCAGGAGGACTCAATTTGTCAAAATCGTTAGAAGATTCTTGCCTCCCTGTCCGTTTCACATGCAATACATATAGCATGTCATCAAGTGAAAAGAATTCAGACAGTGTGAGCAGAAAAAACTGGCGAAAGAGTGGCACACCTAAAAGGATTCCTTCAAATTTGATTTGCGAGGATAAAGTAGATATTTTCTATGAAAATAACATCTTATCTCAAGTCAAAGCTGCAACAGATGAAGAAATAAATTTTACAGGGAAACGATTGAGGGATGCAGGACATAAGTTGTTTACTTCAAAAGGCTGGCAAACATCAGATGCAGCTAATCCATTTAAGACATTGAAACTTGAAGATAGTAAGGGCTTTGTGAAAAGGCAGAATGCAAAATTTAAACCCAAAAATGGTGTAAATCCTTGTCATGCAACGCAAGGGTGTCAAGATGAGATGGCCACTTCAGCAGGTTTTGACTTACAAGTGCCAACCCTGATTCATCAATGTAACTCTGAAAGAAAAAGTAATTTGGAGAGGCAGCAGGAAGCATCAATGTTTGATATCAATAGACATAGGCCGGAGAATAATCCAGAGGAATTGGAGGCTAGAAATGAAGATTCATGTGAGGCACATTCTGAAGCCACAGATCAATGCATAGAGACAGATGGATTAAATAAAATAGAAGACCATAGAAGGATCGGTCAAGTGCATAATCTTGATTCTCAGTCTATTAAAGAAAATCAACAACTTCAAAGGAAAACCCAGCGACCTGAGTTGAATGCTTCATCTGCTACCTCCCATGAAGTTTGTGTTGAGGCATCGATAGTCAATCCTCTTGAACATGATTGCACAACTAATGGTGAAAACCATAAGTTCTCAAAGAAAGGTCTAGCATTGTTAGAAGAAATGGGAAGTGAGTGGAATATATGTGACATACTTTCTGAAATATCCTCCTCTTCTAAATTAGAAGGTTTGGGGAGACAAGATCTAATACATGCAGAGACACTTCTACTAGGCCTTACACAGACGATTGCAAAAAGGAAGAAATTGCTTTCGGAAAGAAGATGGTAATGTGGATATAAGCTATTTGCAACTTGTAAAATTATCCTAAAAGGCTGCATGTTTTGGACAAAGTGGAATTGGGTGTTTAAACTTTAGATACACGTGTCATGCAGTGAGTATTGCTTGCAATATTCAATTTGTGACCAAGATTTTAATCTTCCCAGAGCTCCAAGTAACTTACGGCAGGTTTGAATTCAAACCTCTAAGAGAGCACTAATGTCATATTAGCGGGCTTCAGTTATGGCTTTGAATTTTGAAATTTAAGAAGCCTAGGCCATTTACTGTAGTCCATATTGGATCTTCCCAATTGCACTTTGACTGTCTGTTTAATGCATGCTTCATTCTAAACAAATGAGGTGTATGTCATCCATGGTCCACCAAAGTTTTCAAATGTCTATATGGGACAATTGCATTCCTGTCCCAACCCCCAATATGCAAAGCATATTTGGGTAGATTAGATCATATATGAAATGTAAGCAAATAGTTGTAAACACTAAGCAGTAAAGGAGGCAATGGTAAGGTATACAAGGCAATGGTAAGTTGCTAATTATGTAAGCACCTAAGATATATGCACATCGGACACTGGAAGCTTCGTTTTGGCTAACATTCTTTAAAGCACGGAGGGAGTTAGGCACATGCCCATACGTGCATATGCACACATTAGTTCAATCAGCTTTCATAAATTTCTGGATCAGTTGCCCATATTTCTAGAAATGATTTTACATTGTTAATTTGGGTCATTTTGTACACTCCTATGGTAAGGTGCTTATTGTGTATCACTTTAGGGATTTGCCTATTTTTCTCTTGAAGCGATGCTTCAACATAGTATTTAAGTGTCACAGGGCTTCATGTACATGTCTATCCATCGATATGCGCACCCACAGGCATATGAGCAGTTTAATAAGCTTTTAAAAGACGATCTTATTGAATTCTCCATATTTTTCAAAAAGTGAATTTACCCTTATGCGGTTATGTAAGCTTTCAAAAAAGAGGGCCTGAATTAATTCTTTATTTTTTTAGTAGAGTTTGCCCGGCTAACTTAAAAATTGGCAGGTTTTCTGATCAAAATGATCAATGATGTTCGATAATTGTTAAACACTTCCTAGGCATAGAGAATTGACCTTATTTATAGTTTTGTGATATAGGTTTGACCTAATTTGAATCGCATGCTTCTATGTTCTCATTCTTATTTATCTAAAATTACATAATAATGGACCGCAATTCACAATCAGAGATTTTTAAAGCCAAAATTAAATCATTAAGGGCATGACACATCATAAACGTGTTTTGAGATTGTTCCTTAAAAGTATCATCAATTATCAATGTACACAATGACAGATTATTTTTTAAAAAACCCAAAATTGCATTCCCTACAAGATTGAACATAAATGTAGAACAAGCTTAGACGCAGCACAAACTATTTGGAAAAGTGATAAATATCTTAAATTTTGTATAATTTTGAGGAAGCGGCTGATGAACATTAAATAGTGATCAACCTATTCAAAGTATCTAAGTTGTTTATAGGAGAAATAATTGGTTTCTTAATGAAATTGATTTTGAAGTTGATCTTAATTAGATTGTGGAAACTTACAAAGCCTCTATTTTTATTAGTCAAATTGGTTTTGAAGTTGATATTCGTTGGATCACACAGACTTACGAAGTCTATGTTTTTTAATCAAATCAGTTTTGATGTTAATCTTAATATGAATCATTAAGATACAAAGCTTCAACTTTTCTTAATCATATTGGTTTTGAATTCAATAGTTAATTAAATCATAAAGAATTATGAAGTCTTTTTTTCTTAATCATATTGCTTTTGAAGCTGATCTTAATTGAATCATCAAAAACTTACAAAGCCTCTATCCTCACTTGAAGTTATTTTCTATTTTAAGTTATTTTAATTAAATATTGTATTGTTATACTTAAAGATTTATGAAGCTAACAAGCTTGCAAGGTCTCATTCTTTGAGATTTTTGTCATGTCTAGAGTAAATCCCCTATGTGCAATTACATTGGTGAAAGCATAATAGTAACAATTCTATGTTAATTATAAATGTATTAATTCACTAGAGCAAGTAGAAGTTTATATTACCATGAAAGTTATATAGACAATGTACTTGTTGCATCATTATTATTTTAGAGTATAAGGATGACGTGTTGCTACTAGCATGTGAAGGTTTTGGAACATGATAGAAAATGTGTGATAATTGTATAATGAACACAACCACAAAGTTGTAGAAAATAAGTTATAACTTAGATTGTTCTAATAGTAAAGAACACCATATCAACACTTAAGAAAAATCATGTATTAGAATATTTGAGGGATAACATGAAACAATTTCCCACTTAAAAATCATAAGAGGAGAGATGTTACAAGTTATTTGATCTAGTGAAGTTTTAGTAGAGATGCCATATAAACATTGTAATATAGAGCTAGGGATATCTATCCACTAAAAGGGAGGCAACTCTTGCTCCCCTTGACCCTCCATCTATAGTTGGAGTAGGGCTCACCTTCCTCTTTACTAGATTTGGATATCAAACAAAATTTTGAAGCCTCTATTGTTGTGTAGTGATCATTGTCAATTATAATAACTATAATCGTTTACACCAATTGTATGATTGATAGTCCTCATTTCATGTGAACAAGACCTAAGAACCTATCCCTCATCATCGATGTTGGTTTTCCAACCTTTTAATAAAGCATGTTTATTATGGGGGTTGGTTGGACCTTCCATTCAATTCTAATAGACTTGAACAACATCATTTGAAATCATTTCTTTGATCAAATAAATGGGAACAAGAATAAGAATTAAAGAAATATGAGAGGAATATAAGGAAAATCCACACAAAAGTGACTTCGATATACTTTGAAAAAACCTTGCAAAGGAAAAATCTAACCCCCAAAGCATTATACACAACATATTATATCAATAAACAATATAGTATCAAGCTTCTATTTCATAAGAAATCACTAGTTACAATTTGTTGGAATTTTGAGTGTAACCTTTTATAAAACATGAGATAATACTTCCAATTCCAAGCATCCAATACATGCAATGAGCTTAAAATTGGAAACCACAAACGACTTCCAATATTATGGGTTGAAAATACGAGTCCAATTTTGGGTGTCCAAATTCATGGTCAATATTCCAACTCATGAATGCATCTCTCATAGTATAATGTAACTCTCAAGTCAAAGAGTCCACCCAACAAAGTAGGCTACATTTTGGACTCTTCAAACCTCTTCAAAGATGTTCTTATGCATATACATTGATCAAAAGTTTTCTACGATTTTTAATTTATTTTTTAACTCCCTCTTACATGTTTTTAGGTGTCTAATTCGTTTTAACATCTTCCATGTCATAAATGTTTTTACACATATGTAATGCTAGAGATGTTTTTACATGTGTCATGGTAGAATAGTCAAGTGGCATAATATGTCATTCCTGAGGAATCTTGAGATTCCTTCCAAGTGGGATGCCATTTTTCTTGTGGCTCCATAGTTATAGTATATAAAAATATATAATTAAATAAATACAATGCTTACTCATATTTGCAAGGTGCAAAACACTCATTCTTGATAATTTTTTTACTTGTACAAATTGCAAGAGCAAAAGATAAACCAATAAAACGAACTAGTCACTAAGGGCTATGATGCCCATAGTCTTGCAAACATCTTCAACATTTAGTGCTATGTCCACCTTAACCATGACCCCTTTATCTTCTTCCATGTCATAAACAAAGTGATCATTGCACACTAATGTGCTTCATCCACACATTAAAAATAGAGCTATTTGTCAAGCCGATGCCACTTTGACTAACATTGGAACACATTGTATCTTGCCTCAACTTGATGTTTGCACACAATCCTTGAAGCTAGATTATTCCCTTACATGTATAAGTAGTTGTCTTATACTCTACATATGTAGTTACTAGCACTTGCACCGGAAGGGGGTGCAAGGGTTATGTTGATAGAGAATTATTTGGTTATAGTTAATTGAAAGAAATATTTGTATGAAGTTCATTTTCGAGAAATAAATTATAGTAACAAGAAGATGAAATACCGGTTTTGAAACCAAACTAAATACAAAAACATTTTGTTCTAAAAGATTGAGAACTAAATTGTAAGACTCTGCATCTATTAACAAGTTGATTGATATCAAAAACTAATGAGGCAAGAAACTTTCATATTCTAAAAGCTAAATTATATCGATGACCATCAAACAAATCTCTATCACAATGTTGTCATGAATGTAAAATTTATTTTATTTATTTATCACAAATATGCAACCAAGATGGATATTTGAAACACAAATTTTGTAGCAAAAAACAAAGTTTCAAGCATTTTCTTGTAAATTTGGAAGGGTTTTTGAAAAATTACATGATCATGATTAGTAGGTGTCAAACAAAACTATAACCAAGCAATTATCGAACCAAATTGTTGTAGATGGATTTTGGAATACCATCAAATAAGTTGTGGACTAAACAGTTTCCCATGGTAGGGCACCCCACAGGTGAAAGACTAGGAAGGGTGGTGCATCCTAATCATTCTAAAACTTACAACCTTGTTGCCATATTAATTTTGTTGCAAATATTAGAATTGAACCATAAAGATCTCATAAATGAGGGGAAATTATCCCATATCCTAAACTTAGGACCAAATTTTTTTAATAATAGAGGTGTGATATGATTGGATCATAAAAAAATATAACAAACGTGCAAAGACATGGATTTTTGTGAACAATAAATTCGATCTAGGAAAACTATGCAGGTATAGGTGTTGGAAATATTACAGAGTAGGAAAAAGATAGATTGTAGAGCGATTGCTTAAGTGCCCTGGACTGTACCATATTTTTAGTTGCATCCTCAGATAATACACATGTCACAATTTAGAATCCGAACTGAACAATCACTGTTTTAGCTTCTTGTGTTTGATGGAATTTCTTCTTGGGCCTATGAGAACCTTGCAACGCATAGGAATCTATAAATTGGAGGTTGCATTGATAAAATTTTCATATTGTGCATTCTTAGATCGATGGAAGAAGGAACAATTTAATGTTGTATCTTCTTTTAGAATTAAGCAAAAGAATTGTATGTAGTATTTCGAAGAGATGGTCCAAGCAAATGAAAAGAGCATAGAAGCAAAGGCAAATATGTAGCTAATGGAGCAAGGGCCATATTGCATCCATAGCCAAGGTCTTATTGAATGGAACAAGGGGCAGATTGTATCAAATCATTTGTACACTCATTCTATATAATAGTTTGCTACATAATATAGGTAGTAGACAATTGCAATTTCCACAATGTATTTTTTCCTCTGCCATAGTCTATTATTTCTCTTCAGAGGGTTTCTAGGATAAATATAGTGTTCTTAATTCTTCTCTAAGTTATCTTCCTCTCTTGACTGTCACTTAATTTGTAATTAAGTAGCATTGTACAATTTCTTATTTCATAATTTCTACAAGCTTAGGCTTGAGAAATTAAGAATCAAACACTATTGTACTTATAGCAACATTGTTGTATTAGTGCAATAAATGTATAAGCACATGCTTTGAATCTAAACTTAGTTGTAAAAGTTGGCTTTTATTATTTGGTTGAGCATAGATCATCTCAATTTGAACATAATAATATAATATGAGTCAATGAAGATTGACTTGAAACTACGCAGAAATGTCAATTCATTATTACATAATTGGAAAGACTACAAAAACACCACCTAATACATAATATCAAAATCTCGTTAGCATTTAGTGATTGTCTCATATGACTTGAATTTCATGAGGGGGTTGAAAATTTATGCTTGCATTGATGGGGCAGGTGTATTAGTCTGCATATCTTATTTTAAAAGTTTGAGGTTGAATAATCTACAGATGTTATTTCATTTGTATGTTCCATCTCTAACCTAGCTCTAATGTTGACTATTCTTTTTCAATAGATTAGATACTTAGATTTGTTGTGAGTCTTTATTATGTGGTATATAATTTTTTGATAAACATCCATAAAGTAACCAAAGCTAATTTTGAAATGTCAATAAGGATAACCAACATAACCAAATGTTGTGAACATCTGAAGCGAGTGAAACACATAAAAGCTAACTTCATAGAAAGGTGAGATATGCAAACTTTGAAATAATCCTCTCTTATTGACAATCACACAATAAGAAACTTTGGTAGATTGCATCCCATGGACTACAACACCATTCAGACCTCCCCAGTGCCAATTACAATCATAACAAATGTTAAATGTTAGTAACTAAACTCATTAACTACTGCATTAACAAAAAAATTGTTGAAAGATCTAAAAAAAAATCCATACCTCTGATGTGGTCTCCTAAATAATCAACCACTAGTATATAAACACACTTGAAGATGGAGACAATATGCATAAGAAAGCTACAAAGTTTAAAGAGGCACAACTGAAGCCAAAGATATGATGCTACAAGACAACAAAGCTTGTGGTTATGGGTTTGCTAAAACAAACAAGCTATAAATACTCCTCAAATCCCCCAGTTTATTAATATAATAATATTGTTCTCCCATAGTCTTAGCCATTCAAGAATTGTTATAACATCCAAAAATATATGCTAGACTCTCATAGTTGGGATTTTAAGCAATTACAATTGGAATCATTGGAATTGGAAGTTAGTATATAGCAAAACTAGATGCTATGAATTGATATATGTCTCTCACAATGTTGTATGATTATAACATCTCTTTTGCAAGATATGGCCTAAAGTGTTTGTCGTTTATTATCTTAAGTGTTTGCATTGATATGCCATCATCTTGAATCTTAATGATAACTTTGTTATTTTAAAGCTTCCTTTGAATTTTTTGAGGCTAGTTAATCATTTAAACAACTGCATAGAAATTTAAGCATTTTAGGAGTCCCATACCCATAGCTAGTGCCGCTGGCTAAGCCATCATAAACAAGCATAAAGAAAAGCCAACCTAAAGCCAACAAAGCCACCATCTCTCGCTATGCAGCAATGGTTTCTCCTGAAGTCAATCCAACAAAAGGTGATTCTGTTGAAGCAACACAAGCAGTTTAAAAAGATGCAGTAGTTTCAGTCCTTGATCGAGACCCAACATCTATTAACTCTTTGCAAAGATAATCTTCAACATGCCATATCAAAATTATTTGCTTCTATCTCTTGCTCAGATTTCCATAATAAGATAATGTGTTCAACATATGTGGAAGACCAAGATACATCCAAGTGTAGCAATATTTTCCAAATAATCATTGTTTCTCTAAGTTCCAAGGTTAGCAAAATATTTCCTATTTTTAGGGAATGGCGAGGGGAAAACCATTAAAATAGAATAAATATTTGGATTCATAAAACATAAATAAATAAAAATTATTTTATAATATCTTAAACAAACTAAGCTGAAGTTGTATTGTATTAGAAGCTCCATCCCCAAACATAGCTTTCTAGCAACTATCAATGAAACTAGAAGAATATATTGACCCACTATGACTACATTTTCCACCCTAATGAGAGAGTTCTTAACCAAACATGAAAGGCAACCCAAACAAGGATGATAGTACACTTGGGCTTCATGCAATGGATCAAGAGAAAGGTTTCTCCATCCCATCCCTCTCCTTGGGACATCTAGCTTGTCATCCAGGCCCCTGGTGCTATGTTCCCATGAAACATTGATTTGAATAATTGTTTGTTGCAATTATGCCTGTTTGAATTTTGGGGCTTTTGACATATGGTTTGGGGATTGGGTGCAAATTGCTCTGTTTCTTTCATCAACCCATTCTCAGGCTCTCCACCTATTTCTTGTGTAGAGTCTCTAGAAAATTCCATGATTTTACTTCTTCGGATAGACTCCCCCATTTGAACATTGAACTTGTACAATATCGCATGGCCAAACATCAGCTCAAGCTTACCTACATCCATGATTTTCACATCCTCGATGTTCCAGTCCATGGATCCTATGATTGAATCTATCAATACTTGCAGAAGCCTACAATAATCAAATCGATTAGATCCCTAATTTAATCAATTAAAGTGATTAAAACCCTATCTACAACAAAGCCAAAAAAAAAATAAAATAGATGGCTTTGGCAATGGTGGAAGGACTTATTGAAAATTGTTCCGATTGGCTGACAAAGAGACAAATATAAAGTACAATTCCAAGCACTTGTAGCCTCCATGGGCATCAAAATGCTATCGCTTATCACAAGGATATTCAAGAGAAAAAAATTACAAGGAAACAGAGTCTCTGTGAATAAAACCTGATGGTTTTAGGGCCAGATGATACATCAAGGATTGAATTGATAGGGTACATGGTAGGCACGAATAAAGTGGAGAAAAAACCCAAAAGGAATCCACCCACTTGCAACAATTATTGAATCTGCCTTGGAAGAATCCTACAGAGAAACAGGAGCTTGCAAGTGGTGAGTGATAATCAAATGAAGGATATAGACAAAATTCTTTTAGAATGAAATGAAAGACAACAAAAAATGATATGGTTGGATATACATTCACAAAATACAAAATCACTGATACCATGGCTAGTGACTTACCTCAACATTTTGCACAAATTGTGTCGTGTTGTCAATGATGTCGATGAGAAAAACGGGCAGAGTTTGGAGGAAAAATAGGTATTATGAAAACTAATCAAAGCAAAAAAATTTGAAGGATGAGTGTATAGGAGCGAATTTGTACCCCTTATGCAAATTCCCCTTTTACCCTTCCTCACTTTAGAAAACCAAATTTGAAGGCTAAATTCCACATAAGCCCACTGCCTTCGTTCCACTTGGCGTCCGTTTTGTGTGTCAGCAAACGAATAATTGTCAAGGATGCCCATGCGATGTGCAGACATCTGCGCGGTGTACTTATGCCCCTAGAAAATTCTTGTGTCTGGAGCCTGCAGAGGCATTACATTTCCCATTAGAGGTCGATTTGTAACTCCCTCTTCAACTAACCGACTTGAATATGGTCGTTTTCCTCATTCTCTCCTTCAAATTCACTCTTCATTCCTTCATTTCATCCTCTACACAATCTCTCCAAGCATTCTAGCATTCACTCCTTGCATTCTAAGCCTTCAAACAACAATTTGGCACTCCATAGCAGCAACAACAACACTCTGTCAACTTTGTAGAGCAAGTGCAGAACAACACCATTGCAACAAGGGATTGAGTCCTCTTATTTTCTCCTCCATTAGCTAGTGAGCTCTTGGTGGAGGTGGTAAGCTTTCTACTCATCTCCTCTACAATTTGGTGGGTAGCACTTTACTGTTTTGTAGTATTTTTGTGTTCTTTACTTCATTTCCTTCTTTATCACATTTTTCTCCATTGTTGCAAACTTGGCTATCCGTGGAGGTGGAAACACCAAAATGGGGGTCTGACTAGGTAGGCCCCTATACATCCCCAACATATTTCCCTCTTTCTTGTGTGCAGGTGGGCGTGCTTCTTGGAGCTAGCTGATGAAGGGGCTATTTTGTGAGATCATTCTTGTCACCCTAGCCTTAATCTACTTACTTTATCACATTCGTTTATATATTTCTTATTTCATAGTGTTATTTTTTTCCTCTAAAAACCATTAGCTAGGCCATTAGTTTGTTTTCTAGTGGTTAACCTTGTCTTTTTAGTCCTCTAGTCGTACAAATGCCAGCCCACCTGAGAGACACCAACGCGTTGCACTGTCGTCCTAGAACCACGCTTTCGTCCTCGGGCAGAGAGCTACTTGAGGCACAGTGTTGAACCTGAAAATTGGCTCGCCTAGCCCCATTTTGAGTTTCGAGTATGTAGAGTGGTTGAAGGACCTCATAGTCCTCATCATTCTCGTCCTTCATTTCCAAACACACCTTTAAGCTGAGGTAAGTTAGGGCAGCCTTCCGCTCTTGGATCTCCATGACCTGGGGCCTTGAACGTGGTTGGTCCCCTCTCACATTTTTGGTGAACCCGACGTGAACCAATGTCTGTTCATCTATTGGTGTTGAGGATTTTCCCTTATACCTTGTGATCGTTTTTCCCCTGAGTTTTTTTAAGGTTTATGAGCATCATAACCCAGTCCACAACCTCAAGGTATATTGTTAGGAGAAGTATACGACACCTTCTGACAGAAAGGACAAAGGTCACTACTGGTTTCTCTACATGCCTTTTCTTTGGTCTGTCGTTGGTCTGTTCTGCGTAGGAGTAGTTGTCGAGGGGCGAGATAGGATTCTCTGACGAAGCCGATCACATCCCCACTCCTCCTACGTCTCCTACACCATTGTCGGTAGATGAGCATGAGGTTGTTCACATACCTGCAGAATGTCTCTGCCCTCAACAATGTGTTGGTTGACTTAGAACATCACTTGGAAAGAGACCCAAAGTTGGCTAGGGCTGCCTGGATCATCAACGAACTAAAGTACATGGTAGGAAAAGATCAAACTGGCATAAAACTCTTCACTAGTCTCTCTAGTTGACTGATGCATGTGCTCCTCCAAGCAATCCTAATATTATACGAGGAGCCACTTTTGAAGATCATGAGAGACAACTAGGATTGTCGATGCCTCCTACGTCTGTATACATGATCGATACCATACCCTCGATCAACATCCCCTTTTCCTCTGAGGGACCTGACACTATCAAAGTAAACAAGATCCCCTTGGGTTTTAGGTTCACCCCTCCTGTCACCTCTAGTGGTGGAGGTTTTGGCGAGATGAGCAGTGGGGGCTTTGGTAGTGGTGGTGGCTTCGGCGGCAGAGGTGGTGCAGGTGGAAGTAGTTCCAGTGGAGGTCATGATGGTGCCTTTGGAAGCGGAGGTGGCTCCGGTGGAGGCCCAACTAGTGGCAGTGGCTCTGGTAGCGGTTCCAATGGCGGTCACATCGATGCTTCTGGTGGTGGCTCCAGTGGCAGTTTTGGAGGAGGTTCCTCTTTCCCTATATCTTCTAATGACCCTATTCTGAAAAATATTCTTCAAAATATGGGTAAGATCTAGAGCCAGTTGACGAGTCTCTCCCTAGCCTCTGCCCAGCCTATCTTCCAACCCTTCTTCTGGCATAGCCCATTTTTTATCGCAATTTTGAACACCCCCTTCCCTCAGGGAATGGAGATTCCTAAATTCAAAGGGGACCCACAAACACATGTGTCTGCATTTAACACCTTGTGCATAGATTTCTTCCATCACGATGCATTGATGGCCAAACTATTCCCTCAATCTCTCAAGGATACAACACTCAAGTGGTATTGTTCCTTGCTCGATAATTCCATTTTCTCATTTGAACAACTTGTAAACCAATTCCTACGACAGTTCCAAGCTAACATCGGGTCGAATATGACATTTTTGAATCTCGTTTGATGCAAACAAGGTGATAATGAAAAGATTACTGATTTTATAACACGATATCAAGCGCTCTTCTCACAAATCTCATATCCACTACCCGATTCTGACGTACATAAGGTATTCATAGGGAACTTACAAAGGCCTTGGAAAGATAAGTTTTCCCTTATCAAATACCCTTCTTTCGCACATTTGTGTACATCCCTACGAGAGTATCATCAAACGGTAGTTTAGTTCCGGGGATCCTCCTTGCGCTCCTGTTCTGAAGGAAAGTCCATCATTTCAATCTCTATGAAATGAAAAGATGTTGCGAATGTAGTAGTCGCTGCAGATGACAACAACCTCAAACACAACTGAAAGTTCACAAAGTTATCAGAATCTTATTCTTCCATCTTGCAAAAGTTGTTGAAGGATAAGATCGTAACCTTGCCAAACTCTAAACCTCTTAAGGAACCTTACCCTAATTAGTATGGTGTGAGTACTTACTATCAGTACCATCGAGTCAACGAAAATGATACCGAACGTTGTATGCACCTGTGTGATGAGATATAGGACCGCATCGAGGACGGTACTATTTGTCTCGATGGTAGCAAAAAAAATACAAATAAATCGGTGGAAAAAGTGAATAGTGAATTGCAAATATACACGGACCTGTTTCCATCGCATTTTGCTAACATGATTGTTGATCCCACTGATTCTATCACTCAACTCGAGGCCTATGTTAATATGGTCACGGTTACTTCTACCGCACAACCTACGACCGGTTCGTCGGATGTGACATTCACTTTGTAGGACTTGCCCTTAAACAACAAGCCCTCTCCCCTCTATATTCCTGATCGCCTCAATGGCAACATTGTGACAGGGGTCCTATTAGAGCCCTCGAATTGACTGAATGTTATTACAGAGGAGACATTATGGCTTAATTTGTTACATAGAAAAGAATACGAAGAAACAAAGTCTACCATTCGCACGCATGATGCTCTTTGTTTGAAACCGTATGGCTTGATAACTTTATCTATCCTAGTTGGACCTAGGGTCATTGACATCAATCTTGGCTTTTACCCGTTGAGTTCGATGATCCCTCCTTGGCGTAGACCCAAGATCAAGATATCAAACCTCCCTACTAAACCACCTGGACCATGGTGCTACCTGTATGGTAGAGGAAAAGGTCCCCATGGAGCGTCCTCTTTGTCTCAACCTTCGTGGCCTCCTACCACTCTTGCTCCCAAAGTAGTGAATGGGAAGAGGCCCACTGTTGAGGCACTTGAGTTGACTCCCCCGTTGCTTCTCAACCTACTCCTCTTGCTCCTGTTTAGGAGTCTATTTCTTCACCAAAAACAACTGTAGTGGACACTCCCATGGCTGAGTAGGAGCCTTTCGTTCCTTCCCATCCTCCGACCTTCAGTTCAAAGAGTCACAAAAATTTCCTTATGCACGAGCGTAAGCACTGACAAAAGGCTCTCATAGCTGAGCAGGCCACCTTACAGAGGAAGGAAGAGGAGATGACTGCCCCTGTATCAAAGCCTTCTGCCACATCCTCCTCTCTCCTCCCCTCTACGTCCGTTCAATCTAGCTCCATATCACTTCTGACTTCCACTGTAAGTATGAATGCACTTGACCCTAAAAAGGTGTAGGTGTTCATCACTCCATCGGTGGAGCCACCTTTGTTGATGTCCCTTCCAGATTTTCTGGCCTTCCCGAAACCCATAGATATGACAAACACTTCGTTGGTGTCTATTGCGGTTCTCTCTACCTCCTCTTCCTCCACACCTCTTGTTTCATCTATGGGGAGTTCACATCCCTCGATGAAGTAGAAGGTGGAGAGTGGTCCTTCTAGAAACGAAGGACGTAAGAGGAGCCCACCTTCCTCGGAAGGTGGTACCGCATTGACTTGTTTTGTCCTAGTGACATAACTAGTCCTGGTTTCTCTTGAGTTCGTCACCACTCCTGAATCATTTGGTGAGCCTAGCGGTGAATCTCAGGCACAACCTTCCGCATCTATTGAGGTAAAACATGGCACTCCTGTTAAGTGCATGTTTAACTCTCTGGATGAGGTTTCAGCCTTGTCGGAAATCTTTGCGAAGTCGTTGACCTTAGCACCACAAGAGCTCAATGGAGAGGACCTTATAGGGCCCTCTTCCTTAGCCCTTGTTGCGGGAGGGTCGGATGCTCCTCCTCTTAACATTCCACCACTACAGGCTCATCCTCCTTCCCCCTACGATGATCTAGAAGGGGAAGTGGATGACCTCTTTGCCAATCAATGTTAGGGGGAGACCCATTCTTTATCTTTAGATTAGATGTATGTGTGTGTTGTGATGTGTTCCCCAGTGATCATGCTATGTGTGCCTAGATGACCTTTGTCAGCCCTATTGGTGCTTGGATACAAGCGTGGTTTTTGTCTCATAAACCTTCTTCTATTTGTATCATCATTCTTCCATGTTTGTGATTGATTTTCGATAAATTGGGGACGATGCAAAGTGTTGGGGGCATTTAGGCTTCCCTTCCATGTTGACCCAATTTTTTATTTTTTACTTTGTCTTCTCGTGCATTCTTCACATGGTCTAATATAGTAGGGGGTTGATGATAATTCATTTTATATACTATTACTATACATATATATTTATGAGCAATTTTGACCCCAAAACATCAGGTTACCCCTGTGCCCTACGTTTATGTTCTTTTCTCTTTTAGATTTTCCTTTATCTTTCTCTCTTCTTTTCTTGAGTTGTCCCTCTCATGTGTGACAATGCCAATTCTTCAACATTTTGATTTTCAGAAAATGCATTTGTTGCCATTGAATCTTTTCTCGAGAATCTTCATAAACTTCTTTTCAAGAATCACATTCTCGACTTGAAACCCTAATGGAATATGTTTCCTTCATCCTGGGTTCGTAAAGAAAGAAATTGAGAACCTTCCTCCGAAGTGGGAACAACTTTGATCTTCCCCTCACGTGGGGGAATATTTTTCCTTTTGAATTCCTTGATGAAGTGAACGTCTTTCAAAAGGATTCCTTGATGATGAATCGATTTGAGAAAGAAAACACCTATTTTCAAACAACGCGTCCCTTGAGTGGACCCCTTCTTCACGTTGGGTTCCCGAGGGACCCCTTTGAAACTTTTCCAACTTGTTGGTAGTTTGTGTGACTGTCCGCTTACTTGCCTACATGGTCACTTTCTGACATGTTCTATCTACGGGTAAACATGTCACTTTATAGGTGTGCCTGTGAAGCTGCTTTTTGACTCTATGGAGTTCTCTTTCTTAGGTTTCCTCCATGTGAGAGATCTTGGGGGATACCTCGCTGCAGGTCTGCAGGCTTGTAGGGTTCTTCTTCTAAGCTTCCTCCATATGAGAATCTTGGGGGTGGCTCCCCTGTAGGTCTATGGGTCTATAGGGTGCTTTCTTTGGGTTTCCTTCATGTGAGAGATCTTGAAGGACACCTTCCCTGCAAGTCTATGGGTCTTTAGGGCACTTTCTTGGCTTCCTCCTTGTGAGAGATGTTGGGTGACACTTCCTTGTAGGTCTACGAGTCTGTAAGGTTCTTTTTTAGGAATCCTTCATGTGAGAGATATTGAAGGACACCTTCCTTGCAGGTTTGTGAGCCTGTGAGGCACTTACTTCTTAGGGATTCCTTCATGTGAGAGATATTGGGGGTTGCCTCCTTGTAGGTCAGTGGGCTTGTAAGATGCTTTCATTCTTCAGCTTCATATTCTTGCGGGGCTATGAAGTCCTTTACTTGTCCTGCACTCTCGAGTTTTCCAGATCGCGGTCTGCTTCCTCAACGGTTCAAGTATACATTTCTAACCTTACTACTTCTTCAATCTACTTTACCGAAGCACTCATCAGTATTCATGCTTGCTAAAGTGGGGGAAAAATGTATAGGAGAGAATATGCACCCCTTATGCAAATTCCCCTTTTACCCTTCCTCACTTTAGAAAACCAAATTTGAAGGCTAAATTTCACATAAGCCTATTGCCTTCATTCCACTTGGTGTTCCTTTTGTGTTGGTAGAGGAATAATTGTCGAGGACGCCCATGTGACACACAGACGTCCGCACGATGTGCTTACATCCCTGGTAGATTCCTGCATCTGGAACCTACAGAGGCATTACACTTCCCATTGGAGGTCGATTTGTAACATCCTCTTTGACTAAACGACTTGAATATGGTCATTTTCCTCATTCTCTCCTTCAAATTCACTCTTCATTCCTTCATTTCATCCTCTACACAATCTCTCCAAGCATTCTCCAAGCATTCTAAGCCTTCAAACAACACTCTGGCACTCCATAGCAGCAACAACAACACTCTGTCAACTCCGTAGAGCAAGTGTGGAACAACAACATTGTAGTAGGGGCTTGAGTCTTCTCATTTTCTCCTCCATTAGCTAGTGGGCTCTTGGTGGAGGTGGTAATCTTTCTACTCCTCTCCTCTACAATTTGGTGGGTAACACTTTACTGTTTTGTAGTGTTTTTGTGTTCTTTACTTCATTTCCTTCTTGTCACATATTTCTCCATTGTTGCAAACTTGGTTGTCCATGGAGGTGGAAACACCAAAATGGGGGTTTGACTGAGGCAGGCCCCTATATAGCCCCAAAAACTTTCCCTCTTTCTTGTGTGCAGGTGGATGTGCTTCTTGGAGCTAGTTGGCGAACAAAAAATTTTGTGAGATCATTCTTGTCACCCTAGCCTTAATCTACTTACTTTATCACATCTGTTTATATATTTCTTATTTCATAGTGTTATTTTGTTCCTTTAAAAACCATTAGCTAGGCCATTAATCTATTTTGTGGTCGTTAACCTTGTCTTTTTAGTCCTCTGGTCGTACGTACACTAGCGCACCTGAGAGATGCCAGTGCGTTGTGTTGTCGTCGCAGAACCGCGATTTCGTCCTTGGGAAGAGAGCTACCTGGGGCACAGTGTTGAACTCGAAAACTGACTCACCTAGGCCCATTCCAAGTTTCAGGTCTGCATAGTGGTTGAAGGACCTCATAGTCCTCATCATTCTCGCCCTTCATCTCCAAACACACCTTTAAGCCGAGGTAATTTAGGGCAGCCTTCTGCTCTTGGCTCTCCGTGACCTGGGGAATTGAAAGTGGTTGATCCCCCTCTCTTACAATGAGAAAAACCAAAACAAGTCTCCCTACAATGACTACTTTAAATCTATTCACAATAAACAAAAAATTAGATCTAAATATTGGAGGCTTCATCCGACACCATCACAAGCGAGGCATTTATGACACTGCATTTATGGTCATATTTGATATGATTTTAGATCTACAATATTTGAATAGACCTATATCTGAGCCTGTGACAAAATAAGGGATCTTACAAGGAAAACTTATATGCCAAACAAATTCCACTCTAGAATTAGAATGCAACTACATTATGACTGTATTGAGAACAACACACTTATACCAAAGGTCTACATGAAATGACATGGCCCTGCTCCCAAATGTAAAAAACCAAGTAAATCTGATCCCTTTGGCCATTGAGTATACCACAAACACTATGGAAACAATACTGCTAAGGTAGAAGTAGAATAGACAAATAAAACAAAATATCAATATTTTCTTTCTCTAATCTTAAAAATTGAAATAATGGCTCAACATCTAATTCAAATCCAAGACAGAAATAAGGCAACCAATTGAGTTTCCAATGAAGGAAAGGAAATCAAATCAGCCACGATGATCTGGTGAGAGAGGTAGCATATAGTGAAAGAGTGGCCACAATTGTTGTTTACAAAAACCATGGTAAATTTGCTCGAAAGTTTCGACAGCCAATGTAGACAACCTCAACATCTTCTGCAAGCCCATCTTTAAGCTAAAAAAGTAATGAATCCTCATCCAAGTTGAAATCTCACCCTTTGTTATCATGCCTCCTCTAAATCCTCATCTCATTTGGCATTTTATAGATGTTATGTGTTTTACAAGATTACAATTTTATTATTTTCCTATGCAGCTTATCACACAACAGGGTTACAGAAAATTAGTAAGGATGGCTCCTATTTACATGAATATAGAGGGTTTAGCACCAAAAAATTTATGCCTACCTACTCGCCCTAAGTTCAAAGACTCACTTGAATCCAGGTCCAACAAGTTTGAATATGATCTAGACACCATTTGGTTGCCAGAGTAAATATACAAAATGCTTCGAAAAACCAGGCCAATGTGAGACAACTAAGTTTCTTCCTTAAATTGCTGGATTCTACAACATGTTGATGATTTGGACTAAAAATGTGAATGTATTAAGGTAATGGAAAATTAGAAATACTAAAGTCAAATCACATGGCACTATAAAGCCAATCACATCACAATGACTTCTCACATTTCATATTTACACAACGAATTCAATGAACCTCATACTCTTTCATATGCCAAACTGTATAGTAAGCTCCAACTTTAAGTCTCAGAACCCTATTCTTGATGCTCTACATTCTATGGGCCTCAAGATCCAATGATGGGCCACCTTGACGTCTTCAAGTATATGATAAATGAGGCTTGAAATAGGTCAGTTGTCAGGCATTTAACTATTAAAAAATCCAAACCTAAGCCTTCTAAACATATAAATTTCCATGTCCCTAAATATCAAAACCTTTTACACCTTAGAACAATTAAATACATCTATTTAAAATGGAGAAACCTTATTGCTAGTGCAAAGATTTATACACCTTGAATATGTACATACTTTGAGATTTTTCCATTTGAGAACCTCATTAACATATCATTAACATAGACTCTCAAAATTCGGCTTCCAAATCATTTGAATTTTGCACTGAGAACTTCTAAATGGACCATGAAATGAGGTGACTTTTACAGTGTTCTAGTGCAAATTTGGTTGTGTATCCTCTTACATTTACAAAGAGTCTTTCTATGGATTTTCCATTTTAAATTAAAAACCCTTGTTTAATTGATTTATTGAAATACTACAATTGCAAATATTTGTGTAATTGTGCCCAACATAATTACACAAAGGAACATTTAATCATTACAATATAAAAAATACCAGCTTAATACAATGGTGACTCCCCAGATTCTGTATTTTTCCTTTAAAAGTGGGAATAGGAATTTTTTCCAAAATATATTGGGAAGTTAAACATCCCCAAACACGTTTAGCATATTACAAACTCAGGACCCTCAAACCTTGTTTCTAAACATTCCAACATCAAAATACACACGAGAAGGGTCTAAACTACTTGAATACCTACTGCAAGTCCCTCCTAAGACTATGTGCCGAGAAGCCACATTCCAAACCACAAAGGGTCGTAGTTGAGTGGTAGAGCACCTCATTCCAGCAGTGTGGGAGTATCATTGGACTAGCTAGCATGTCCAGCTTGAATGCCATATACATTTGCAGGTTCCAAGTAATGATATTTTAAAAATTGAATTTTTAACTATTTTGTTGGAGGCCCTTATAGCATTGCATATGCTCTCCATCTGGGAACTTCCCGCATCTTTCTTGGCCATCACATGTAACACCACATCGATACCTAGAAATCTTTTGACTGGTTTTCTTAACACTTCAAGCAAAGTAGCTTTTTTCTAGCTGCATAGAAAGTGTATTTGGTTGCCCATGATCAAACATTACAGTATCAGGAAACTTGTACCCTAAACGCCATATATTCAATTCCATTGACTTCAAATAACACAAATCTTTAGACGACAGAGGGGTGGAAACCGTTATCGGTTCGCAGGTTCCCTAGAAGCTCTGCCTATGCTCTTTCCAATGGCCGTAAAAAATTTGCAATCTTTTAGTGATGCTTTCTATGTTTATTTTGTAGTTGCTAGCAAAAGATTTTGAGGGTTCTAAGCCCCCATTCCACCATTTCTACATAGCTTCAAACCTTGATGCACAATACTATATGAATCTAGGGTTTGCAAATTTTAAAGAAAGTATTTATAAAACCATATAAACCTAGGGCTTGCAGAGTTTAATATGGATAAAAAAGAATAAAAACTAAAAACAGGAAAACTATAAACCTCAAGGTATCTGATCAACCACCTCAACCAGGGCACAATGTATCGTTGTTATGTTCTTCATTCATATCCTTCTCAGCTGCTTAATGCATCCTCACATCACAAAAGGCCAAGAATCTACAACACAATTGCAAAATATATAAGGTGAAGTAATGTGTTGTCTTTCAACTGCACAAATTTTTTGCTTGTAAAGAAACACAGGCTAAACATCAACATAAATCTCAAATCAAATCAAAACAAATGACACACATTCACTCCATGTAGCATGCTTAGAACCACAAAAAAATGAAGGGGTGGGATGATTTCTATCATCTTGCATCCCTTCTAGAGAAACTGGAGGCATTGATCTTGAAAGTAGCTTGATTCACTTTAGAGAGGGAAAGCCTTGGCGTAAATAACAATTCTCCTCGGCATAAAATCAATGTTTGCAAACCACCAACTACCTCCCAGTTTAATAGTGATCCAGTAGTTTTTTGGTGACGTGAGATAGGTTTCAAGCTGAAACCTATCACTATATATAGCCTATCGACTAATAAAAATAATGACCACAACTTGTTAGTGATTTTTTAGCATAAAAATGTAGCCAATTGGTGAATAATTCAAATTGTTCCATGTGATTTTGGTGAATATAATGAATTGTTGGGGTACCAAATCGCTAGAAATTTATAATAAGTTGCTTTAGTAGTGTTAATCACTACCTTGATCTTTATGAAGCATTCATATTAGAATAGTTTTTCCATAATAAACTACATGTGATTGATAGGGAATCAACTAGAATTTAGAAGGTGTGTTTCAATTAATTGATATACTTGCTAATATCTTCATAAATCCACCTTGTATGAAGGCCACTTTTGTCATTACTATTATAATGCTACCCTAGTTTCAGGGTCATAATTGCCTTAAAATCACCACTCATGCTTTAGATCATGGTCTTAAATGCCCAACATTTACTTTCGCCATTTTACAATTAGGTGAGATTCACCACATATTTTATCACCATTTTACAATCTGATGGGTTTCACCAAATTTGAGTTCACATAAATACAATTAGAAATTTCAATTTTTTTTTAAACAAGAAGTAGTGTGAAAACTACCTCTAACCTCCCTATATGCTTGCAAAAAGCATCAAAGTCTATCCAAGTCATTCAAAGCATTCACATATTACTTTGCATCAAAATAGCACTTAACCAAGTGATTTATAATATATCACTTAGTTAAATACTTTACATTTGAAAGTGGATACAAAATGAAAATACATATGTTCAACCAAGAAAGATTAAATGCAAAATAAAACTAAGTCTAAGGGACTTCTAATCATCAAGGGCACATGAAAGGCTTACAAGGCATGAAAAATTACTAAGGCACAAAGGCCACAGGCATAGAAGTTTTATTTGCAAAAATAAAATGAAAAAGGGAAAATTCCTTATTCACCTATCGGCAAAAGTGAGGATTGAAACCCTAAAACAAAATCAATGCCACACATTGCAAAGGAATTTCATTTTCACTTGTCGAGCCTTCTGGAAGTTTCACTCTGCTGCCATAGGGTTTCAATGAGCTTATGTGGAGGATTTTCATGGGGGATTCAAGGTAAACAATGGCATCTCCAACACATTTCCATGCAAAATCAAGATAAAAAAGCTTGGGTAAGCTTACTGTGAACACATTATGCTATTCTCCTTTCATTTTTCTGTAGAAATCTTACTCAAACTCAGGCCCATTTATAGATAGAAAAAAGATGAACACTTGTTTCTGTTTATTTTCTGATACATTTCATGCATTTTATGCATATATTTGCTACGTGTTTTGTAGAAAATACAAAAAATATGGCCATTGATGTGAGTCTCTATAGCTTGCAATTTCCTCTGGGTTTTCATGTAAACTCTTGTAGAAATCATTACATTTCCCATGTAAATTTTAGATCTCTTCAAACTCGAAGCCTATGAAGAACTATGGCAGGTTGTGGCTGTACATTCTTGGACATTTGCTTAATTTATGTGTTCTTGGCTTGGCCCTTTCATTTCATGGCCGTTGGGGTTTTGAATTATAGGTTGTAAGGAAAGCAGTGATGCAAAAATGCCTTCCTAATGCAAAATCCTTAGGAAAGAATTACAAAAAACCTCATTTAACAATTTACATACATTTGAGATGCACATTCACAAACTAAAAGGAAAGACAAAATAAATCACACACATAGAGATAACACCAGATATATATGGGAAAACCCTTACGGGAGAAAAACCCACCACACCAAGTAAAGCCACTTTTTATTACAGTAAATCAATTACATATAGAGTTACATACTTCACTCTCAGATGTTAACTCACAACAACATCCCCTTGGTTGACCTCCAATTGCAGACTATAGTTCGTTACACACACTCATTGTTACAATGCTCATACGAAGTACAATGAATTCTAACTACCAACCAACAACCATTAGGGTTTCATTTAATTTTTTCTCCTTCACCGACAAGCTTCCTCCATCTCAGGCTGCACATATCGCCAGCAGCACACATCGAGTCACCAGCATTAAATTTCAATTACAGAGAATATTACTATATTCGCACTCTGTCAACCCCTGAGTCAATTCATGTAATAAATGCAAACATATCGCTAACAAAAACTACAGCTTTTGGCCAATGATTGTTGATTTACAATAGCGATGTAAAATCAACAAATGAAATCGTGCCACGTGTCGACACATCACTCATCCATCGCTTTTGACTATCGCACCAAACTATTGGACATTCCTTGTGGTCCCGACCATCCACACAACATACATGTCACTGACGTATAGATGATGTCACCATCTACGCAAATCGGTCCCACCATTCAACAGGCATGTCGCCTAGTTAGGAGAAACCCAAACTTTACAACCTCCACCGTAGGTTGGGAAACTCCAAGATGTCGCGACAACAAAGAAGATCGCCATGTCAGGAAAAAAATTAACTTCTCAACCTCTAGACAGAGGTTAGGATTTTCCTGAACCCCGCGACAAGCCGATAACATTGTCGCTCAGTCAGGGAAAACCCAAACTTCGCAACCTCCACCGATGGTTAGAAATTTCCCAGATGCCATGACAATGAAGGAGATCGGCCAGTCAAGAAGTTAAGAAACTTATGAACTTTGTGACAAGGTTCTAAGGTTAGAGAAATCAACAATCCCACAACCAACACACTATCACCGAGTTACAAACTTTCAAAACCTTGTGACTTAAGTTTCTAGGTTCAATTTTTGGGCAATAGGCTGACAGTGAAGACCAAATGAAGGGGAAAAATGCCAAATCTTTAATAGAGGTTCAAGCCAGCAAGTTGTGGCACATTTTTCCAACACAGGTCAGGCTCAACATTTAACTTTTTTGAAAAAAGAAAACATAATCCCCTACTTTGAGCCTTGTCTCCAAGAAAAACAAAGATTTCATTGTTTACTCCTGAAAAAATGAAGACAAACCCACATTCTATTATGGGTTTCCTCTCTTTTGTAATTCTTGTTGCTTGAGAATTATGGGTCTCCATAAATGAGGCTTTATTTTATTTCTAAAACACTAGCTTGAGGGTCTTCATACCTATATTTTGCTTCATGTTTGTGTAAAAGAAACCCATTTTTTGGATTTCAAAAACCATTTATGGCTAAGGCCACTCTTGCATTTATGGGTCTTCACTTCAAAACCTTAAACCGAGGGTTTCATCTCTCATTATTACCTCTGTTAATGAGGGCTTCTCTGCAAAAGTCCATGCTCTCCATTCTCTGTAATTTCACATTCTGGGTTTCCATCTGTGTTCCAATTCATGGCCATTTCGAGTCTATGGTAGAAGGTCTTCTCAAGCTTTCTGGGTATTTTTTGTGTTCACCCCAATTTGAGGGTTTATTCATGTCAATTTGGAATGAAAGGCATTTTGTGTCTCAATGTATATAACATGACCTTTTGTGTGAAGGCCACTACCCTTACTATCACAACTGACTGAAAACTTGTCACTATATCCTTGCTTTACTTTTTTAAACTTCATCTTATTGAGCATATTGATTGTGAATGGAAGAATGTTATGGGGTGCCATTATTATCATTAGATCCTTGTCACACATCTTCAAACCTGTTGTTAAAATATTTCAAACCTCATTATGCTAAGATTTATTGATAATATGTGTGATCATGAATAATACTTTTTGCAAATTGCCTTCTTATTTCGTTAAAGGATTGCTTCTCTACAAGGCCATAATGACTACTTTTTTGATGGTATGATGATGCACTAACTCTCTTTTTCCTCTTACATAGGTCAATGTCCTTATGTTTGTCATCATCTCTATGTCTTTGCATCATTTTTAATGACTTTCCACTTGAAGTGTTTGGACTAAGATTACTTAGCCATGCTTTTTGATTGTTGACAGTCTTTTATGCTTCTTTGCAGATTCTCTTTATAGATTACCATCTTGACAATTCCACAACTTCCCTTGCAATATGTTGCATTGTGATTACTAATTCTATGGCCTTGCCCATTGTTTGTGTGTTGATTATGTTTTGTGACTATCATTAACTTCATTGCACACGTCTTGATCATAACACAATGCATAGCATGCTCATCCAATTCCAAGGCCATTCCTTCTTGATGATAATGATTTTCAAACCACAATTCCTTTGATATTTTCTGGATTACATGGCAATCATACTTCTAGACTCAGAGTCAAATTGTGACTAGAAAACTAACTTCCCATGTCTTTCCTTTGACTTTGTACAACACATAAGCTATTTTCATGCTTCATGACCGCACGCTTATTCATTTGTGATATCATTGGTTTCCTTGGTAATGATGCTCGTTTGCTCAATGCAACACCCCTTTGTCATGTTTGTTGATGAGTGCTTCTGTGACTTAGCATTGTCTTACTTGACACTCATTTTCAATACTTGAGGCATGATTAGTTACTTGACATTATCATTTGTATTTATCACCTCACTCTATAGGTGCAAGTAACTTATTTTTCAATACTTGCAAAGTAGCAGAGAGTCTAAGTGCTTTTCTTTTACTATATTTGAAGTATTCTAAAGCTCTTTTCATACCCTTCATTACTTATAGGTTGCTTCCATTTTAATTGGCCATTTGTTGTGCTTCTGCCTTATGCATTGTGACCCGACAGTCAATTAATTTCCCTTGATCATCTCACATGACTTACTTCTGATATATCTTGACAGAGACATCAAGAAATAAGGATAGGTGTCTTTAGCATAAGCATATTCACCTCTTTAGTAATGATATTCACATGCTCATCAGCTTTTCAGTGTATTCCTTTGCAAGTACCTTAATAACATGACTAGAGAGGTGGATATGCTTATGATAAGATGAATATTTTTATATCTTGATTCCTATTAGAATATGCATAAATGACTTAAGATAAGGCACTAAGATGAATAACACTTCTATCTCTCTAAACATGTGAGGGAAACATGTTGGGCTCAACCCTTGTGGGAGCCCATTTCACTCCACATTCTGTAATAAGATGAATCACAATAGGAGCAAATATTTCACCTATACTTGCACAAGAAGCAAACATGTTAGATAAAAACTAAGCATATGATGGATGTGTTTGATTATGCTCCTTGTGTTTCCTGGACATCAGTAGTATAGTAGTTGTTTTAATGCAAATGGAGGTTAAGCTATATGTTTTTAGATGTTTGAAAATATATAGATTAGTGATATTTCATTTATCTAACTAAACCTCATCTCACTCATGCAGGAAACCTAGGAGCAGCAAGGAGCAACAATTGGAGGCTGGAAAAAAGTGAAGGATTGAAGCTGATGTAGGACAGACTCAACCAAGACTCGTCATTCAGGAAATGATGGGCCACCCTTCTCTATATGTACATTTGTTTTTTGCAAATGTATAGTTTTTCCTTTATTTGCATTGAAACAATCAGTCTCACGGCTTGTGTGAGACATTATCCATTTGCATTATCAATAACGATTACTTTTCTTGAAAATATTGTGCATTTTCTCCTATGTTATATATATTTGCATAAATGCAATATAGTAATGTAATCTCTTGATTTTGTTTATGCACATGAATGTAATATAGCAGAAATAAAATGTACTTTACTCTTCATTTGAAAATCACAAAAGCTTTACTTGATTGAGCTATTAGCAAAAATAGGTAACATTTTTTGGTGACATCTGCTATATGTTTGCCTGCTAAACATCAAACCAGCTGCCTAGGCTTATCCATTGGGAACTGAGTCACCTAAAAGTTAACACAACTTGAAAACAACTCCTCAAAACAAAACTATAACTCAATAGATTAGTGCAAAAGACCTTGGAAACTTATTGAAATACCAAAATTTCAGGATGAAAACTACTAACTGTGTTGAACAACACTTAGGGAAATTGAAAACTTGCATCTAAACTATGGTGCAGTAGCACTTATTGAAAACAAAACTCCTAATCTAACAAATACTATGTAGGTCAAACCTCAAAACAACATTTGAGGTGTATCCCATTGACTGAGATAGGCATAATTTCTCCATCCATCTTTGATAACTGGAATGTATTGTGCTCCTTGCATTTTGTAATAACAAAAGGGCCACTCCAAAAATTGTCAAACTTAGTGTGCTTTCTTGGCCTGCTTTTCAATTCATCCCATTTGAGTACAACATCACCCTCTCTAAATATTATGGGTATAACTTTCTTATCAAAGACTCTTTTTGTTTGGAGTTTCTAATACTCCAAGGACTTCATTGCTTTATTTCTTGTCTCTTCTAGTTCCATAAGTTGAGCATACCTAACTACCATTGGGTCCTGCTCCTCAAACATTTCTAGCTGATGCATAATATCAAGAGCTAGCAACTCTACAAATAAAGGAAATCTTGCCTCCTTACCATAAACTAGTACATATGGAGAGTTCCCAATGGACCTTTTGGGAGTTATTCTATCTACTCATAGGACAGATCTCAACTTGGTGTGCCAAGTGCTCAGATTATCCTCCATGATTCTTTTAATAATCCTTATGAGATTCTTGTTTGTTGATTATGCCAAACCATTACCTTGAGGGTAATAGTTTGATGAAGTGTTCAAATGAATTCCATTCCTAACAGCCCAATCACTCACTCTGAGTCCAAAAAATGCTAAAGTATTATCTAAAATGATTGATTCAAGTACTCCAAACTTGGTTACTAAATCATCATAGAAGTTTAAAGCAACACTTTCATTGGCTTCTTTCAAAGCCAGTAATTTAGTCCACCTTGTAAAATAATCAGTTGCAGTGAGTACCCACCTATGACCTACACTAGAAGGTGGATTTATAGGTCCTATAAAATCAATTCCCCACTTCATGAAGGGCTATTCCACTTGAATTGGATGCAAAGGTAAATCTGGAAGCCTCTCTTTTCCTACAAAAACTACACATTTTACACATTTTCTTGCCCATGCATGGGAATCCTTAAAAAAGCTTGGCCAATAGTAGCCAACTCTTATTATCTTCCATGTAGTAGTTCTTGGGGAAAAATGACCCCCAACAGTTCCATCATGAAACTCATGAAATATTTTATCTACCTGATCTTGATCAATGCATCTTAACAGTACACCATTAAGGTCCTTTATGAAAATAAAATTATTAACCAACACATAAGGAATAGACTGCAATCTAAAATATCTCCTTTTAGCCTTGTCTAAACCTGGTGGACACTCACTAGTTTGTAAGAAATGAATATCACATACCTAACTTGTACCTAATGCAGGTGTAACATTATAAAGCTCATCATTATTGACTGAAACATTCTCTGCCTCTGTCTTTTCCTCATTTTCATATCCTGTAAGTAGCTTCTCACACAACCCTTTCCCCCTTACAAGCTTAGTCACCTTAATGTCTATATCATACTCCATAACCTTCATGATCTAGCCAACCCTATTTTCATTCAGGTCCTTGCTTAACAAAAGCTCCTTCACACTAGGGTGAGCAACCATTAGATGTATCTTACTGTTAGAAATCAGAGGTTTAAAATTTTTGAGACTTCTGATAACAACTAGAACATGTTTCTCCACAAAGGTATACCTCTGTTCATAATTGTCCAAACCTTGACTGAAAAATGCAATGGGTTGTTCTAAACCATCATTATTCTACTGTACCAGCATTGCAGAAATGAAATCTATGCTACCAAAAGCATACAAAATAAAATATTTTGAAAAATTTGGATTTACCAGAGTAGGAGCTATTGTCAAAGCCTCCTTAATAGCTTCAAAAATTTGCTTGGCCTCTCTAATCTAGTTGAAACTTTCATTTTTCTTTAACATAGTAGTTAATGGTCTCAAAAAGTTTGCAACATCTGGAATAAACCTTCTCAGAAAATTAATTCTTCCCAAGAAACTTTGTAGCCCCTTCTTATGATTGGGTAAAGGCAGCTCTAAAATGGCTTTCTCTCTTTTAGGATCAATGGCAATCCCCTATTTTGACACTGTGTCCTAAAATCTTGCATTCATGAACAAAAAAATACACTTTTTGGGATTGAGGTATATACCAAACTCCCCACACCTTTCAAACACTTGTCTTAGATGAGAAAAATTCTCCTTTTCATTTTTTGAGAAAACTATTATGTCGTCCAAATATATAAGCACTAATTTATGAATTATCCCCTAAAATTCCATGTCCACAACCCTAAGAAAAGTGGCACCAACATTAGATAAACCAAATGGAATTATTTTGTAGGCCATATTGCCCCACTTTGTGGTAAAAGAAGTCTTGTATTGGTCCTCTTCTTTGAAAAATACCTGGTTATAACCAGAATAACCATCAAGTAAGGAAAACCTTTCTGAACCAACAACTACCTGAAGGATTTGCTCCATAGAGGGCATTAGGTAATGAGCTTTCAATGAGGATCTATTAAGGTCTCTAAAGTCTATACAGAGCCTAATTTCTTCATTTTTATTCCTAACCAATACAACATTAGATACCCATGAGGTATGCTCAATCAGGAAAATAATATCTCCCTCAATTAGTTTGGGCAGTTCTTTTATCATAAGAGGATCAAATTTGGGGTTTAAAGGCTTTTGTTTCTACCTAACAGGCTTTGTATTTGGCTCTAATTCTATGGTATGCTGGGAAATTTGGGGATCAAATCCCTTTAAATCTGAGAATTCTCATGCAAAAAAAATTTGAAATTCTTGACAAAGAGCAACAAAAGCTTGCCTATCTGCTTGTGAATAAATTTTTCCAATTTTAAGGAGCTTACCTTTGAAAATATCAAGCTCTTCATAATGCTCCCCCTTGACCTACATGTTGGTTTTGCTCATTTTCAGCTGACCATTAGTGTTGAAGATAGATTCTAAAGTGACTAGACCCCTGGGTAGCTTGTTGATTCTCAACTGAATGATCTGATCTTCATATTATTGCTTAAGTTCCTCTTGATTTACCATTGAAAACTCATCTTCTTCAAGTAGAAAGATCAACACCTGCTAATCACTCTCAAATACTTTACAATGAATGTTATTATTAGGAATAGAAGGCTTTACAACAACCTTAACATATTACTGCACTTTTCCCTTTTTAATATCATTAAGAATATCAAACTGAGCACCTATTTCAACTAACCTATCTATGTGCTTATTCCAATTCCTAGGAATCGAAACCAAATTAAAAGCATTGAATTCCTCTATCATATCCCATACCCTATGCTTGTAAGACTTCAAAGCATAATTTTTAGTCGCATTCAAGCCTCTTACCTGATTGACAATCGATTCATTGTCCCCAAATACCTGTAGGCAGCTTATCCCCCTTTTCCTTTCCCATTCCAAGCCCTTGATTAGACCTTCATATTCGGTAGTACTGTTAGAACAAGAAAAGGAAAATCTAAAAGCAGAATAATACTTGTCACCTTGTGGGGACACAAGCATTGCAACCCCACCGGCTCCATTTCTGCTTCTAGAGCCATCCAAATACATCTTCCACTCCTCATCTTGTTGTCCTAATTGTTGTTCTGCCTTCTTCTCAAGGTTTGGCATCACTGTTTTAGGTTCATGTAAAATATATACCCCCAAACCAACTTCTTGAATATAATCATTTGGATTATCCTCAATTTTTTCTGCTTCCCATTCATTTAAAAGAATGTCTGGTACACTTTTAGCCTACAATTCTTGAGCAAAAACAAGCTCTCTATCCTCAAGAACAACACAGTTTGCATTAACAACACTTGGTATATAGGGTTCAATGTGGTCCTTGGCAAGTGACTGAGATTTTATTGTCACTTTTGTCCCATATCTAGTCCTAAACAACATGTGGGACTAATCTGAGGACAAATAACCCCTATCTTTGCAGTGAAATCTCTTGACAAGCATAATGCAAAATAGGCTGGAAAGTCAATGACAAATATGTCTTAGGGAATGGAAAATTTTGGACAAGCATGAAGTGTAAGGATTAAGTCCTTAATGACACCTATTTTATTAACACATGACCCATCTAATTGGACCACCCCTTTCTCAAGGGGCTGATATTTCAATTCCAACTTGTTAGCAATTTGTTTGAGCATCACAAAACTACTTGCACCACTATCTACCATACAATTATGGACCAGCTTATCCCCTACTATCAAAGTCACATAAAATGGAGGGGATTTGACATCTTTATATAATATCTTATTGTTGTCCTAAGGTGTATTTGTGAAAAATAGATTTAACCCGACCTATTGGTGTATCATTTGAAACATTTAAAGCATATTGTAACAAATCTTTTTGACCTAGGATGGATAAAGAATCCTACATAGATATTGATACATTCATTTTCTTCATACTTTCAACAATATTGTAAGGTGCAACAATATTTACCTTATACTGAGTTCTCACAACAATAGGATCAACTTGCAAATGAGTTGATTGAGGGTGATTCCTAGTGTATTCTTTGGCAACAGCTTGTGAATTAATCTGTAATATGTGTGACACTTGAGATGTAGATGGACCAACAACCTCTTTACCTTTGTTTGTTGACTGTTCAATCTCAAAAGCCCTCTTTTTGGCTCTTGTATTTGCTACAACTGGAGATTCATCCATATTCACACCACAAAATTCCTCTCCTTGCCAATTTAGGAGAGTTGTATCATCTAGAGGATGATTTTGTTGTTGTGGTGGCTCCTCATTGGGTATGCTTTGAAAATTTGAGACATTCTGCACCATTAAAGCTTGATTAATAACCCCATTCGAACATGTGGCTTGATTGTGGGGTTGATTGCATGGAAAACACCACTCATAGTCTACTGCAAGGTTGTTTTGTACATGAAAATGATCCCTGGCTGCATTAATTGGAGTTGGATTGTATGGTTGAAAAGGCTTTGGATTCACATTTTTTCTTGCTCCTTGCTAATTTCCCTGAAATGACTGACTATTAGCTTGATAAGTCTGATTCTGCCCTTGGTTTTGTGGCTGATAAGACTATTTATTTTGAAACTACTTCTTCTTAATGCTAACCAACTCATTACGAAATGTCTGAAGCAAAATTTCAAATTTTTTTTGGTTGTTTTTAATCTCTTGCAACTCTTGAGATGGACTTGGGACAATTGTTTCTTGGCTAAAAACAACTAGTAATGCTGGAATAATAAGTAAAGGAGAAAAGGGTGGTATTTGCAGAGGTATTGAAGGCTGAATTACTAGGAAAATTGGCATTGGGGGTCTAGGAGCTATCTTTCTAGCTTGAATTAGACTATTTTCTGCTCTAATTTCTATTTCATAAGCATCTAGTAAAGAGACACCTCCCATAGATTGTATCATGACAGAAATGTCACTATTAAGAGCCCTCAAATAATGCATAAAAGAATATTTTTGGGAAGGTCTTACTGTTTCAAGAATTCTATACCATATTTTTTGAAAATGGTAGTTAAAGTCTATCATCTGCTCCTAGGGAGCTCTCTTGATTGTTGTCATTTGTTCAACAAGTGACAGGTGATTAGACTTATCTTGAAACTATTTATGCAACTTCTCTCCCAATTCATCCCACGTTGCAATGGAACTAATTGCCAAGCCTCTGAACCATTGTAGAGCCTTTCCTTTGAATGAAGTAGCAAGCAGCCTTATTGCAACATTTTCCTGAGTAATGTGGTGGACTCCACATAATGAAGCCACATCTCTAATGTGCTCAATAGGAGTAGTTTGATCATCCCCTATGAAAACAGGTAGACTTTTCAAGGTAGGCATGGGTATATCATCATTTTGTACAAGATTTAAAGGATTTCCCCCTTTAAATGGCACAAAAGGTTGATTCCTAGCCATTTGGGCAGCTTGAAGTGGATTGACTTGAGCTGGAACATGTACAACAAATAAGGATGCAACATGACTTGATAATACTGTTGGTTTAAAACTTGGAGGCGTAGATTGAACTCTTTTGGATGAAACAAGAGTTCATTTTACAATTCTTCCACTTCTCCTAGGTGGTAACAATTGTAAATACTCAAAAAGGGGCAACACTACTTCTTGTTTGTATCCTTTTCATATGTTGTATTGCATTGTCTTTTGCTAACCAGTAGACTCAAATTCGCTAGACATGCAAATTTAACCTCTAAAAAGGTATGAAATTTTACTGGTTACACATCAAAACTAGCAAAAATTAAAATTCAAGACTGTCTTGAATCAACAGTCCCATCGGGCATGCCAAAACTGTTATCTCCTAAATTTGCACCCTGTTGAATTAGAAATTCAACAATCTAGGGAAAACATTGGAAGACCTCTCAAAGTGTGGCTTTGAAAAACAAAGGTCAACCTTTGGAGAAGGTCGGCTTCCTCTTAGTTCTCACCTAAATCTAACTTGCTCTATTGCTCAGTTCAAGGAGAAGGGATAAATAGAACAAAAACTAAAAAACTAAAAATGAAATTGAAAAGGTGATACACCAACTAACTATGACCTATATAACAACTTAGACACACAGTTCAACCAATAACACAACATAACTTTGCTGAACTCAAATCAATATACTCTTTACATTAGTGTTTCATGAGAAGGTTATAATGCATAAATATAGAAGGAAGAAATCTTCACAACTTTGATCTACTTGCACTTCAACACAAATCATAACCTTTATTTATAATCTTTATTTCAATCTACACCTCAAAAGTACAATGAGTCTTTGAGGCAATTTTGGGATCAAGTTTATCGTTTCATGTTTTGTTTTTATAACCTTTATTTCAGCCTACACCTCAAAAGTACAATGAGTCTTTGAGGTAATTTTGAGATCAAGTTTATCATTTGATGTTTTACTTTCATAAACTTTATTTCAGGGTACATCTGAAAGAGAAATGAGCCTTCAAATGTGTTTTGGAAGCTAGTTTGTCTAAGTTTTGTGTTAACCAAAATCATTCCCCATTTACTTTTAAATCCTCTTGCTTTGAATTTACTTGAGGAGATAGAAGCATTATAAGTTTAGGCCTAGTTGTAGTTGAAGTTAGGAAACTAGAGAAAACCTTAGCTGCAATGTAAAGAGTTTTATAACCTTGTGCTCTTAGATGAGATAAAAAAGATGGGAATTTAGTTTAATTTTTCTTTTTATGCATAATCAACAAAAGAGGGAGCTTCCCTTCCTAATCTGAAGAGTAGGCTAACTATGCATAGTTGTTCATTTCCAATACGCACACCAGAGGTGCAAATTGAAATTCCAACAATCTTTAATATAAAGTAGGCTTCTATGAATTAACCAAAAAGAGTAAATAAACACACAATTTCTTGAATTTATAAGTGTAGTTTGTAAGGAATAACCCATGAGAAAAAAGGCCCTCATTTATTTATAACATTTAAATAGACACTTCATGAATATAATTGTTAAACTCACACTTCATGAATATAATTGTTAAACTCACACTTCATGAAAGTAACTTTCAAATATTGTACCAAGGAGAGTTTATTAAATTCTATGACCATCTATACAAACATGCATGCATACATATATATTTCTATATACATATGTATCCATACATACATGCATACACACATACATACATGCATGCATGCATATATACATAATGAAAACTCAAGTTGAAGTGTACACTTTTATGAATTTAAAGGAGGGTTCTATGAATTAATTGAGATATATATAATGGAGGCTTCTATGAATTAACTGATAAATATATACCCAATTTTATGGATGGACTAATATATATATTTCTATGAATATCTAAAAGTACATGATAAAATAAACAACTTCAGGAGTACCATTGTTTGCATTTAGTTTCATAACTATAAAGAAAAAATGTACATAAATAGATATAAATACATATGGAGGCTTTTATGAATTAACCTATAAATATATACCCAGTTTCATGGATGGACTATTATATATCTTTCTGTGAATATTGAAAAGTACATGATAAAATAAACAGATTCAAGAGTACCAATATTATTTGCATTTTGAAAGGAAAAATCCAAACTTTAGAGATACAGAGTTTCATGACTGTAAAGACAAAATATATAGAAATAGATATAAATACATATGGAGGCTTCTATGAATGAACTGATAAATATATACCCAGTTTCATGGATGGGCTGATATATATCTTTCTATGAATATTTAAAAGTACATAATAAAATAAACATAATTAGGAGTACCATTGTTTGCATTTTGAAAAGAAAAATCTAGACTTTAGAGATATAAATTTTCATGATTATAAAGACATAATGTATATATATCTAAAAGTACAATGAAAATGTAAGTTAAGTAAAAAATAAAGAATATAAAGTTCATCCTACATATGTATGGTGCTCTGTTGTATGTGCAAAAGACAATAGACAATTACTAACACATTTTACAACTATGCATGCTATTGTGTTGTATTGGACATCAAAAGGATAGTAATTGAAGCACACATAAGACAAATATAGACATGGGTTTTCATATATATGCCCCAAAAAATGTGTTGTTTCTAGAAAAATCCCATAAAACTTGAGGTTTTCATGATAACAATTCCTTAATCACATAAAACATACATGGGTTTTGTAATGTCCCCTTCTCAAGCATGATGATTTCAGTTGACCGTTGGCCTATTCTGGAGACTCGTAGGCTACTCAGAGGGTAAAATTAGGGTTTCCCATTTTGGAGGTTGTTGTTGCTCAAAATTTGGAGATTGGTTTGTAGATTCTTTCTGGGTTTTCAGAGAGCTTCACAATGGTATGACTTGCTGTGCAATCTAAGCATCTTTTGGAATTTACTATTTTTAGTAAATTATATTTCTGGCAGTGGTCCTGTGGTTTTCAGTGCAGTTGGCTCTCTTCTTCAGCCAGTTAAGTTGGTTTGATCATTTTTGGCCTTGGGATGCATTTTGGAGAGATAAGTTTAGTTGGTTTAAATAAAGTTATATTTTAATGTTGACCCCCCCTTGGCCTAGTTGCATCACTTCAAGTTGTTTTTAAAAAGGGACTTCATGGGTGGACGCCTCTGAGGAGGTAATTTAATATTTTTAAAGGTTTGTAAATCTTGCTTGAAGGGGGACGCCTACTTTGATGGAGAGATTATTTTAATAAAAGTCAAATGTGCTTTGAAGAGAATGGACACCATACTTAGAGGGAGATTGGATTATTTCAAATTTGAAATTTAGGGTGCCCTTTCTAGAAGTTTCTGGAGATTCCTTGTGGAGCCTTTATATGGAGACCTCTCCTCTTCATTTTCTCATCTTATGACTTCAGTAATGTTATGCTGTCGAAATGGTACTGGGATTGCTTCGAGGAATGTATGCCTCCTAGCCTTGGCTCGACTTCTTGCTTGAAAGATAGCAACTAGTTTAGATGTTAGCTTGTTGTTGAGAGGATTTTTGTAGTGAGGTTTGCATTGTAGCATTTTTTGCCTTTATAGTTCAGTTATTTGCATATTCTATCAATTCTGGAGTTTTTGATTGTTATATTAGATTTGTAGTTTCAATTATAGATTTCAAAATAAAAATATTATCATTCTAGGTGTTGCACTAATCTTCTTCTCATGCTTAGGCGACCCTTTGATCTTATTTGCAGATTTTTTTGTGAAGGATTTGAATTTATAAAAGCAAATCACCCCTCCTTGCAGGTTGTCCCTCTTTAGAGCTGCATTAGGATGTTGCTAAATTATTACTCCAGTTTGTGAGTGGTTTCTTGAATGTAACATGGTCGCCCTCTTCATAGGAAGCCATTACATCTGATTTGAGGTCATTTGGTTGAGAATTGAGTGAGTTATGAGCATTTTAGTAGGGTTCTATGTTGTTGGTTATGCATTTTAAGTTGTTGGTCTGTCATATCAGATTTAGGAAATTGCATTTTGGTGAAGGGTTGGTGATTAGAAAGTCTTATTAAGCTTTGAGGACATCTTATTCATTATTGCAGCATTGGGGAGCTTCTAATCTTTGTCATGGCAGGCACTTTCTATCAAATTGTAAGTTGAACAGTAGTACTGTCAGCATTCTCACTCCTCTTTATTTCATTGTAATCCCCACTGAATAAGTGGAAGAGGTTGGCTTTCCGCCTATCTTACATTTTGAATTGCATTGTAGTTCTTAGAATCTCCACCATATGGTAGCTCCACTCCCACTCTGGGTTGGAAAGCACATTCTTGGCATCGAGTTTACTTTCAGCATTTGTAGTCAGTAGGGATCCTCTGACCATATGTTCATGCCCTTGGACACATTCTTGGTTAGAGTTACTCAGTTCAACAATGCATAAAGATCCTCTGACCATATGCTCACACTTTTCCCAACTTGGGATCCTGGTGTACATTCTTGGTTAGGGTTAATTCCGCATCATTTGGGTTTTCAAGCTAACCTTAACGGGTGCATGTTGTTTGTAATTGCATTCAAAAAAATTGAAAAAATTGGTTCAGAATATTTCAAGTTTTCAGATGTATACCCAAAAAATCAATGAATTTTTCAAAATAGCTTCATGATAATAATTCCTCAATCAGATGAAAGTAGACGTGGGTTATCATATTTATGCCAAAATAAGCAAGGGTTTTTTCAGAAGAAAACCATAGCAGTTTAAGGTTTATTATAATAATTCCTTAATGAGACAAAATACAGAAGTGGGTTTTTAGATAGATGGCCTAAAAAGCAAGGGTTTTTAAGAAAAAGACCTATTAAAAATTATTGCTTTCATGATAATAATTTCTTAACCAATCAAATATAGACGTGGGTTTTCAGATATATGCCCAAAAAATCAAGGGTTATTGATGCAGAGTGGCAGTGAAGGAAAACTCACAATCACAAGTGGCAAAATCACTCCACTCAATGCTTTTCTCAAATAATCTTATGAGGAGTCCTAAACTCCATTATTCCTTCAAGGAAGAAACCCCTCACACCTAGGGTTATAAACTCAGACCACCCAAGAGATTTAGAAACACTTGAAACATGTTTACATAGACCAAATCAAGGTTCAACAACCTACCTTGCACCTAGGGAACATCAATTACTCTTCATTCCAATGACTTAGGCCTCTCCTACATTTAAGGCTTTTAACTTCACCCGGTAGGACAGTCATTTGAAATCCACATGGATGACTATTATGAAACCAAACCACTGAACTTGGGCTCCCAAAATGGACTCCTACAAAGCCTCAAAACCTCTCTTCTTGACTGTCAATGCATAATCCACAATGGCCTATTCTATTGCTGCTCCAAGAGGCTTAACCCAAAGACCTACACTTGGGTCTTGACTACCTAGGCTCACCCCTGCACCCCAAAGCCATAATTTAGACTCTTATAGGTTATTTACACCTATCAACATCCTCCATAAGTGCCTCTTAAATATATTCTTCAAAATCAAGCAAAAACTCACTTTTTTGCTTGTCAATTAGGCTTGCCACATAGAGATGTCAAGCCACAAATCTTACACCACTTCCTCCAATGAGCCTTCCATTCTTCAATACCTTGAGGACATAGTATTACAGACATATATCTTCTATCCCACCAGGATTTAGCAACTCTACAACGTGGGAATGGAAGAAATCCACATTTTTCACCCAAAACCCTGATTTTAAGGGTTTTCAGACCACTCGAGAGTAAAATTAAGATATCTCCCTTAATACTCAATGAAATATCACCAATCCAATTCCAAAATAAATAGTATTCAATTACCTATCCAACCATTATAGGCTTGGAGCATAAAACAACACGTACAGACCGCACCAAGTACGGGATCAACAATTTCTTCAGGAAAAACATAGAAATCAGCAAACTCTTTATTGAAAACTCCTTCCCCACTTCAACAACAGCCTTTCCTCGACCAAGAGAGGAATATTTGAAGCCTTCAAACCTTATCCAATGTCCTCCAGCTGAAATTTGAATCAGTTGGCCATTGGAAACACAAAAAGACTCTAATTTGTCACTTAAATGCCTAATTAAGGCAATTTAGACAACTTTCACCAACCCGCCTACAAAGATACCTCCAAAACATGTGAAAGGAATCCAAGCCTGCTCAAATAAACAAGGTGACTCCCCTTAGGTGTCTAGTTACATTAAGGCATCCTTATTTCTTAATTTTCCAAGATGCACTAGACTTAGAAAAAGAGGATGGAGACCTTGTTGTACAAAGAAGTTGGTCACCAAGACAAAAATTCAACCAACAACCTAGAAGACCTATTACAAAGCATATCAAATGGCCCTTAGGACCTTATTCCATCACAAAAAACAAAACCAAAACATAGCAAAGCATTCTAGGTCCATTAGACCCATGGGTGCTCCTGCACCATACTCCCTAGCAAGAAAAAGATCTCAAGTCCTCTTTGAGATCAGGTCTTCTACAATAGTTCCATGTTGTTTAATGTCAATTTCAGACATCCAAGTGGCATCCTCTTTAGGTAGACCTTTCCACTTGACCAGTTATTCCTTGTAGACCTTCCTTCCAGTCCTCTTTGTCTCCTTGGTGTCTAGAATGCATTCAAGGGTCATATGTTTGCTTGGGGGTAGTTCCTTCACCCAATCTTCATCCTCCATTTTTGTTGTACCTGGTTCATCACCTACATTCACAAAAGCTTTGAAAGGATACAAATCAGAAATGTTAAAGATAGGAGAGATGGCCACCCCAGGAGGTAGCTCTATTTCATAAGCATTTTGGCCAAACTTGTGGACCACCTTGCAAGGTCCTATCTTCTTCATCACGAGTTTGGTATAATTTCCTTTTGGAAGTCTCTCCTTCAAGTGTGCCATCACCAAGTCTCCAACCTTGAATTGGACATTCCTCTTCTTTAAATCTGCCTTTTCTTTGTACTTCTCAACATTCTTTTGAAGGGTTTCGTTCACTTGTTGATGAATGTCCTTGTTTGCAACAACAAAATCCTCTCCTTGAGAACTTCTTCTATCAACTCCTTGAAAATATCTTAGTTCATAGACCCCTCTAGGGTGCATGCCATAGACTACTTCAAAAGGGATTCTACTAATGCTCCTATTCATGGAGTCATTGTATGCAAATTCAGCCTGAGGTAAAATAAGATCCCAAGCTTGTCCATGCTCCTTGGTAAGGAATCTTAAGAGATTTCCCAAAGATCTATTCACCACTTCAGTTTTTCCATCTGTTTGTGGATGGTATGTAGAACTAAAGGAAAAATTTGTGCCAAGTTTCTTCCACAAGGTCCTCCAAAAGTGACCAATGAATTTAGAATCCTTGTTAGAAACAATGCTTAGAGGCAATCCATGTATCCTAACAACCTCCTTAAAGAAGAGACTTGCTATATGAGATGCATCATTGGTGCATTTACAAGGAAGAAAATGTTCCATCTTACTAAATCTATCAACTACCACAAAGATACTATCAAAACCTCTTTGGGTTCTAGGCAACCCCAATACAAAGTCCATTCTTACACACTCCCAAGGCCTATTGGGAATGGGCAGTGGCTGATAGAGTCCTACATTTGATGAAGTTCCCTTTGCTCTCTAACATATTGTGCATCCTTCCACATACCTTCTCACATCTACCTGTAACTTTGGCCAACAATAAAATCTCCTAACTTGTTCCAAGTTTTTGTCAAGGCCAAAGTGACCTCTAAGGCTCCCACTATGTTTCTCCTTTATGATATTCTCCCTCATTGAACATTTGGGCACACACAATTGACTCCCTTTGAAGAGAAAACCATTCTGCAATAAAAATTCAAAGAATTCACCATGAAAATAATTCAAATGTTGCTCGCAAACATTGTATACCTCCTTGAAATCTGAATCTTTATGATACATATCCTTTAATGCATCAACCCCCATTCTTTGGAGTTGGATCTCTTGCACTACAAGTTCCCTTCTACTGAGAGCATTTGCCACCTTATTTTCTTGGCCCTTCTTATGCTTTATTGTGAATGTATAGGCTTGCAAAGACTCTACCCACTTCATGTGCCTATGACTGAGTTTGTCCTATCCATTCAAAAAACTCAAGGCATGATTGTCAGTATAAACAAAAAAAAATTTAGGTAACAAATAGTGCCTCCACTTTTTGAGGGCTTGGACCATAGCATATAGTTCCAAATCATATGAGGAGTACTTTCTCTTTGCTTCATTCAACCTTTCAATGAAAAATGCAACCGACCCGCCTTCTTGGCTCAAAACAACCCCTATTGCTTGATTACTAGCATCACACTTAATGGTAAAAACTTTATCAAAATTAGGGAGAACAAGTATAGGTTGTTGTGCTACTCTCATTTTTAGATATTCAAACCCTTTATTAGCCTCATTGGTCTAAGAAAACTTACCTTTTTTACCTCCTTTGATGGTGTCCAAGATGGGTGCACAAATTTGACTAAAGTTCTTGATGAACTTTCTATAAAAGCTTGCAAGTCCATGGAAGCTTCTCACATCTCCCATGGATTTTGGTGTTGGCCAAGTAAGAATAGAATCCACCTTTGAAGGATCCATCTTCAAACTTCCCTTGGAGATGAAAAAACCAAGGTATACTAGTTCTTCCTTCATGAACTCACACTTTTCCATGTTGATCAACATCTTCTCCTCTTGCAACCTCCTTAGTACCATGTCAAGGTGCTTCAAATGTTCTTCTTTAGACCTACTAAACACAAGGATGCCATCTAAATAAACTACAACAAAATTTCCAATGAAAGGTCTTAATACCTCATTCATAAGGCGCATAAAGGTACTAGGGGCATTTGATAACCCAAAGGGCATCACCAACCACTCCTAGAGCCCTTCATTAGTCTTAAAAATTTCCTTCCATTCATCCCCCTCTCTAATCCTTATTTGATGGTACCCGCTCTTTAGATCAATCTTGGAAAAGTAAGATGCTCCTAATAGATAATCCATGAGGTCCTCCATTCTTGGCATTGGGAACCTATATCTGATTGTGATCCTATTAATGGCTCTAGAATCAATACAAAGCCTCCAATTCCCATCCTTCCTTGGTGCTAGGACAGTAGGAACAACACATGGACTCAAACTCTTCCTCACTAGCCCTTTATCCATCAAATCTTGCACTTGTCTTGCAATCTCCTTATTTTGAGCAGGTGGCATTTTATATGCAGCCTTATTGCGCAATGTAGCCCCTAGAATTATATCAATATGGTGGCTTATATCCTTGATGGGAGGTAGGGAACTGGGTAATTCATTCACCGTTATGTCCTTTTACCTTTCCAGCAACTCTTGAACTTCCTTTGGTGCATCTTCCTTCTTCTTTGTGGGAAAATATGATTCACTTTTTTTCTTCATAAACAAGAAGAATCTTCTTCCTCCTCCTTCCTTCAAGCTCTTCATGAACTCCTTCTGACCCACCATCAAAACACTAGGCACTTCATGCTTTGCCTTGTCTTCTTCTAGGAGAGGTGAAAGGTTGTAAGTCTTCCCATCCTTCACAATGGAGTATGTGTTCTTCTCCCCATCATGCTTGGTCTTCCTATCAAACTTCCAAGGCCTACCAAGCAGAAAGTGGCACACATCCATAGGGATGATGTCACATAGAACCTTGTCTTTATATGGGTCAATGTTGAATTCTACCCATACTTGCTCATCCACCAAGACTTGTTGTCCTTTACTAAGCCATGAAACTTTGTATGGGTTAGGGTGAGAAATCCTTTTCAAATTCAACTTTTCTACCAACTCAATTGAAGCAAGATTATCAGTTGATCCTGAATCCACTACTATCCTACACACTTTACCATGTACCTTGCAATTGATTCGGAAGAGTGCTTTCCTTTGTGGGGGTTCTTCAAGGATTGGTACCTTGAGTAATGTTCTCCTAATCATCAAAGACTCTCCAACTTTTGATGTAAGGTTTACTACAGGTGAAGTCACACTTTCTTCATCCTCATGCACTAGTTGGTTCCTCCTCTCTCCACCATGAGAGCTTGATCCTTGCTTTTCAGGACATTTGAATGTTGGGTGTCCAGGCTGGTTACAATTGTAATATCTCCCTAAAAACTGATTTGAGCCTCTTCCTCCATTAAGTATGCCCCTGCCATTGGGTCTCTTACCCCTGAATCCCCCTCTATTTCTTGAGTCTCCACTTGATTCATTGTGGCTAGATTCTTCTTGATGTTTTTGGGACTGATTTCTACCTCTACCTCTAAAATTTCTGCCTCTTCCTCTATTTTTCTGCTCTTGTTTCCTCCTTATCTTCTCTTCAGCCCTATATGCAACTTGTATGCAATCTTCCATGGTATTGGGAACAACCAAACTAATCTCATCTTGAATATTAAGTCTTAGGCCATTGATATACCTGGCCACTTTTTCCTTCTCACTTTCTTCATGACTACATCTCATACTCAACTTGTATAATTGCTCAGTGTAGGATGAAACATCCATGTCTTTTTGTTTGAGATTTTGCCTCTTTCTATACTCTTTCACTTCATGATCAGTAGGAAGGAATTGTGCCTTCAACCTATGCACCATCCTATCCCATGAGTTAATCATGGATTTACCCATCTTGACCCTTTCTCCTTGGGTGAAATTCCACCATGTCAAGGCAGATCCCTTCAAATTTGTTTTGGAAAACTTTACTTTCTTATTCTTTGCCATGTCTTTGTATTCAAAATAGTTATTTAGAGCCTCCACCCACTCTAACACTTCATCCACATCCATCTTTCCACTATATACCAGAAAATTAATCTTTACTTCAAAGGATTCTCCTCTAGATGCTTACAAGGCTTTCAGGAGTCTTCTCTCATGAGGGGGTATTTCTTCCCCCTAAGGGTTCTCTTCATCTTCTTCACCCTCTAGCTCTTCTTTAGAGGAACTCTCTTCCTCAACTACCACTGCTCTTCTCCTTTCTCTTGCTTTCAAGGCCTCTATCTCTTCTCTCAAGGCCTTCAATTCTCTTGAAACCATCGGTCCAACTTTTGGAGGCATGATGTCTTCCCTTCAAAAACTACCTACAATCAAGCTCTAATACCACTATGATGTAGAGTGGTAGGGAAAGAAAACTCACAATCACAAGTGGCAAAATCACTCCACTCAATGCTTTTCTCAAATACTCTTATGAGGAGTCCTAAACTCCACTATTCCTTCAAGGAAGAAACCCCTCACACCTAGGGTTATAAAATTAGACCACATAAGAGATTTAGAAACACTTGAAACATGTTTACATAGACCAAATCAAGGTTCAACAACCTACCTTGCACCTAGGGAACATCAATTACTCTTCATTCCAATGACTTAGGCCTCTCCTACATTTAAGGCTTTTAACTTCACCCGATAGGACAGTCAATTTGAAATCCACATGGATGACTATTATGACACCAAACCACTGAACTTGGGCTCCCAAAATGGACTCCTACAAAGCCTCAAATCCTCTCTTCTTGACTGTCAATGCATAATCCACAATGGCCTATTCTATCGTTGCTCCAAGAGGCCTAACCCAAAGACCTACACCTGGGTCTTGACTACCTAGGCTCACCCCTACACCCCAAAGCTATAATTTAGAATCCTACAAGTTATTTACACCTTTAAACATCATCCCTAAGTGCCTCTTAAATAGATTCTTCAAAATCAAGCAAAAACTCACTTTTTTGCTTGTCAATTAGGCTTGCCACATAGAGAAGTCAAGCCACAAATCTTACACCACTTCCTCCAATGAGCCTTCCATTCTTCAATACCTTGAGTAAATATTATTAAAGACATATATCTTCCATCCCACCAAGATTTAGCAACTCTACAATGTGGGAATGGAAGAAATCCACATTTTTCACCCAAAACCCTAATTTTAAGGGTTTTCAGACTACCTGGGAGTAAAATTAAGATATCTCCCTTAATACTCAATGAAATATCACCAGTCCAATTCCAAAATAAATATTATTAAATTACCTATCCAACCATTATAGGATTGGAGCACAAAACAACACGTACAAACCGTACCAAGTATGGGATCAACAATTTCTTCAGGAAAAACATAGAAATCAGCAAACTCTTTATTGAAAACTCCTTCCCCACTTCAACAACAGCCTTGCCTCAAACAAGAGAGGCATATTTGAAACCTTCCAACCTCCTCCAATGTCCTCCAACTGAAATTTGAATCAGTTGGCTGTTGGAAACACAAAAAGACTCTAATTTGTCACTTAAATGCCTAATTAAGGCAATTTAAACAACTTTCACCAACCCGCCTACAAAGATACCTCCAAAATATGTGAAAGGAATCCAAGCCCACTCAAATGAACAAGGTGACTCCCCTTAGCTTTCTAGTTACATCAAGGCATCCTTATTTCTTAATTTTCCAAGATGCACTAGACTTACAAAAAGAGGATGGAGACCTTGTTGTACAAAGAAGTTGGTCACCAAGACCAAAATTCAACCAAAAACCTAGAAGACCTATTACAAAGCATGTGAAATGGTCCTTAGGACCTTATTCCATCACAAAAACAAAACCAAAAACATAGCAAAGCATTCTAGGTCCATTAGACCCATGGGTGCTCTTGCACCAGTTATTACTCAAAAAACTCATACAAGTTTATGGTTTCATTATAATAATTTTATAAGCAGACAAATACATGAATTTCTGCAGACACGTAGTCAAAATCATGAGACAATTAACCCTTCAATCATATAAAATCATGAATTGACAAAGACAGGAGTACTCGGCCATAATATATTCACAAGTACCAATTTGTGCAAAATGAAAAGATAAATGATAGTTTGAGATTACCTCAAACCATGGAAAGCATCGCATGATGGAGATTGCATGATAAAAATGATGAAATCGGTCAAAAAAGGTGTTTATAATTACCACATAATCAAGCAACCAAGAAAAGCTTCACAGGTTCAAAAAAATGCACAATAAATTGTTGGCGAGAGACACTACACAAGTCATCCGATGTTGTCATTGATGGAAACCATAGTCTGATCCTATCTGCACGTCAGCATTTGCTCATATCGGAAGACAAATTGAAGATTAGTGATTAACTGTTAAAGCTAGAACAGAGCATCCGACAAAATTGTGTTCATCGATTCATATGTAATTTTTTATCATCATTTTGTATTGTGGATCTCAGGGAAGGTTTTTCGACGTATGAATTATGTTATCTTTGAATCATAAAGCCTTGTATTGATTGGTGTGAAAGTTAGAAGATTCGATTGATTGATTTTCAGTTTAACAGTACGAAAAGGTCGACTTAATGAATGTAGCATGTTGTGGATGTTCGATGCAAAATTGTTTAAGGTGTTTTCATGTTCGAGGATATTGTTTTGGGTCCTCACTATGTTGTGGCCGACTTTGATCGATTCACATTAATAATTGTTTATGGATTGAGCTGATAGTTTGCACATGTTTTATATTTTGTTGAAGCTGACATGTGGTTGATTAAATCTTTAGTTGCAGATATATATAAGTGATTGTTCATATCATTTTGGAGTGTGATGAAGTGCGTTATGATGTGGTACAAAAGTGAGAAGGATTGTAGAGCAATTGTGCACAGTTTCATTTGAGTAGAAGAAGATTTGTGATCCAAATTAAAGCAGACAGAGTTTCAAGAGCAGTATCAGATAGAGTGTGAAGAATGTTGTAAATGTGCTTGATCGGAATTGTAATAAGGCATTAGCAGATGCTATTCTCTCAATTCAAATATTTTGGATGTAATCCAAATGTTTTGTAAGACAATGATTCTTCCTTTTGTATCTGAGTAGTGAGCTCTAGGTAATGTGCCTGAATGCATGTGCATTCCCATTTGTAAACACTTATATTTGAGTATACTCATATTGTGGATTGACCTCCACCATGGTTTTTCCCCGAACAGGGTTTCCACGTAAAAAATCCTTGTGTTATGGTGTTGTGGTTGATTGTATTGTGTTGTTGTATCTTTCTTTTGGTTCAATGCTATAAGTGGTTTAAAGATCAGGTTAATAAAGTTAAATTTTGCAGAACACTGATTCACCCTCCCCTCTCAGTGTTCCTTGATTCCAACATAAACTAATTTAGGAGTACCATTGTTTGCATTATGAAAGGAGAAATGATGGTTAGATTTTACCTACAACCATGGAGGGGAAGCAAAGTGGTACCTATGAAAAAAGTGTGGAAAAAAAACACCCAGTGGACCCAATATGAATATCAACCGAGTTAAATTTTGATTGGTGTTCGAGACAAATTCTTGGCATGTAACATGTGGTTGCATAATTTTATGACCGCTATAGTTAACCCCTAACATTAATACTTGAATTTAACCCATTCACTTTTGAGTGGTTATAAACATTAAAATTGTTATATTTGCACCCTAATATTGACACAAATAGGCTTTTTCAAAAATATTTATTGGTGGTGAAAGCAAGTGTCTATTGGGTCATTTGAGGGAATGTTTAGGCGTCAAGTCTAAATGGTGACTTTTTGACCCTTGTGTGCTTGTTGAACCCTCTCGCATTTGTCGAAAACCCCGACAAGCCAAAACAATAGTTATAAGCTATTAACTCACATTCAAATACAATCCAAAAATATCATCTCAATCTGACATATTATTTAGGGGCTTACATTGCACAAAGTTAGATATAACATCTACTTGTACCCTTCCCCTAGTGAGTAGCACTCCACAAAAATGAATTGAATCAATAGGTGATTTTGTCATACTCATAATCATCATTGAATGTATTTTATTACATGCACACTTGCATTTATTTATTTTTGATATAAAGTTGACTTATCAACCCTAAGATAGGGATGACTATGTGCAAGACATGGTAACATCATTCAATCACTTAATAAATATATAATTTGGTGAATTATTGATACAAAGTGAACAAATGTAATGCAAATGTAGGCATCAGGGAAAACTTTAGTGGTGAATCTTTTCCAATTGGTGAATAATTGAAATCAAGACCTCCATAAATGGTGAATAGTACAAGCTAAAAAGGATGTTGAATTGCCAGGTTTTTACAAAAAAATAATTTTGTTTCGATTAATTCGCTTATGCATTATTTTTTAAACGATGCATCATTGGAATTGATTTGCTAGTAGTTTATATTGTAATTAAAAATATTAATTATATTCGCAGTAGTATTATATTACTACCATTAATTTTGGGGCAATATTGCCACAATAATAAATTACCATTTAATTTTAAGGATATTTTAGCCTTGAATAGGGCTTTTATTTATTGCCATCAAATCATCGATTATCATTTTAATTAGAAGGTTGCAGGTTGATTCCGTGACCTAATACACGTGCTTTTTAAATTATTGTTGAGGCCCAAAATTTGTTTTGGGCCACACAATTAAATCTAATCATGTGGACCAAAACAAATTACAGGCCACAACAAGCCTTTTAAAAGGCACATGCATATTAGGTTGCGGAATCAACCTGTAGCCATTCGATCAAAAAGATAATCAATGGTAACAATTTAAATTTTCATTTAGTCTTACTTTTAAAGTGATATTTTTAAAAAATAATTAATTCGTGTGTGCTCCAATGCATTTTCGATAGTGAATTTAAGCTTGGTGGCAAGGGCCTCTGCCCCTCGACCCCGCCTGTATTGCGATAGGAGCGTGTCGGGGCCGTTGTCCCCAGACCCCACGAGGTGGAGTTTCCCACTCAACCCCCACAAGGGGGATCTATCCCCTTGACCCCCACAAGGGGCATTTCCCCTTGATCTCGCCAGTGGTTGCTGCCCTCGGGCCCCTACTTCAATATTACAAAAAACAAAAAAAAATGGGGGAACTGCGTCAACCAACTATGAAAATTTTGAAAGGAGATATTTGCCATTGTAATTAATCTTTTTAGTGATTATTCACTAGGATTCACCACTATGATTATTATTTTTACCAATTATTCATTAAGATTCGCCAAGATTTTACAATTTTTTTTAATAATGTGCATAGATTCACCAAGAAAATTAATAATTTTTTCAAATAAAAGGAAAGATTCTCTACGATTTTACACCTTCGCCGAGGGGGGGGTTTCTTAAAGTTATCCTTGGTAGGCATCTACAAAGAAAGTGCATCACTCTAACCAACAAGCATGTGTTTTGTAGAAAAGGGAGTTAGGAGGATTAGCCTAGAAGATTAGTGACAAGAACATTAATTAAAACTAATAATTCAAATGATTTTCGAGTAAACCAATACGCCAAAGTATGAAAGAACATGCCAAGACACAAATAATATATAAGACATTGTTGAAAAATAATTAATACAATTAGTGGAACTCTAAATTCGATTTGACTATGCAAAGTTACAAGTTAACACAACAAAATTCAAGAGAAAAAACTTTTACTCCATGGAAAGAGACAAAATTAGTAAATTGAAACATATGTCATTAAGAGTTAATTACTTGTTTTAAAATTAGTAATTTGGCATCATGGAAATCTTGGTTATTGAGGTAGGAAGGGGGAATGTGGGAGGGAGGAACACCCTGCAAGTGGAATCGATTGCCTGGGGCCATTAGGATTTGAGTTATTCTGACCTAGTGTAACTCTAATTTCCTTTTCATTTTTCCTCATTTCATGCGTTACATTTATTTCTTGTATGATCATTGTACTTTGGTTGTAATCTGTTCGCTAGCATTTGATGAATGAATGAAAGATTTGAATGAAATATTTTAATGACATCCATGAGACTAAACAGTCTATGGGACTGAGATAAAATAGGCCTAATTTTTCTTCATGCTCTTTTCCAAGTCGGATCTCCTACTATTAATTTTGACTAGAATACTAGTCATCTAATTAATCTTATCTTCCTCAAATAGCTGGTGCATATTGTCAACTTTCAAACTATTTTCATGTTGAGTACAAATATCCTCGTAAGAAGTGTGTTCCATGATGAAGTTCCATTCCGTTTCCACAACCCCCTTATTGCAAAAAATACATGTTCTTTCATAAGTAGGAGGAATCTAGATGCTTGCAGTACTCAATATTTATGGAGTGTGATGTGGTCATAAGAGTGGAGTTGCACAATGGCTCTAAAATGGACTTAGGGTTAATTAATACCAATAATTCTATAGCCGAAGGCATAAAACTAACCTTTAGGGATATAGTTGTGGGTAGTGAGGCACCCATAGCTCCGACGTCTGCAGAATTTATCAAGGTTGGGGATGGTAGGTGCTCCAAAGCACAATAAGGCATAGGAGGAATAGGTAAGGACTCTTCATCCTAACCTACAAAATTTTTTCTTGCTCCTAATCTATACATGGTGTGTGCCATTAGTAAGGAAGAAGGTAGGCTAAGAAACATTGCCATATTTCTCATAGCATTAGACTGTAATAAAGTTCCTGCTAAGAAATTCCTAGATGAATGGTTCATTAATGTTTGGGGTAAAAAAATTGGGGTTCATCTTATGTTCTATAGAATGTTGCATAAGGGCTTGTTTTTTTTTAAAGATCATACTATCCAAAAAAGTAATTGAGAAACAATATTGAAACATTGGTAATTCCATGGGTCGAGGGACCTAGCTCTATTGGATAAAGCATCCTTTTGTAGGCAAGAGGTCATGAGGTCTAGTCTCCCCTGTCCTCATGGTACCAAAGGATGTGTTGCGCTAGCATAACCGGTCATGTCAATTTTTTTACCAAGTGCATTGTAGTTTATAGGGGGGCTACCCAATTTCTTTAGTCTAAAAAAAAGAACATAGGTAATTCCATGTTTAGGACTATAACTTGGTCTCCAAACGCATTGAATGAAGAAGTGTTGGCACTATCTTACCTGATGTGTAACGATTAAAGATGTGTTGACACAACTCTAGGAATTTTTCCCACAATTGGTTTCACAAATTAGAAATGTTTTGAAGATTGAAGAAACTAAAGTAACCTTGTTAAATATGAATGCAAGGGTTTTATTAGCCCTATCTCTACGAATGGACATTCCAGAGGAGATCATAATAGAATTAGGTGAAAAATGTTATATCTGCAAACTTGAGGTTTTGGGTGGTCTAAACTCCTGCTTTCTCTATAAAAGGGAAGACCACTTAAGGAGGAACTTCCCTATCCTAAAGAAGAAAAACCCAAACAAGGAACACAAAAATAATACCAACTCCTCAAACCCTAATGTAGGGAAAGAAGCACAGGTTGTAATAGAAGGCATTGAATCTGATTTGGGGGAAAAGAACTACTCAAATAAAAATGTTGTCATAATAGTGGCTTGGAAATTGAGCAAGACAATAATGACTCTTTGTTTCACATGCCTCTGCTGAAGAGGAAAAATTATAATTCTAGTGAGTCCTACCCTTGACTCTAACTCAAATAACTTGTACAAAGTAATTTTGATAGAAACCCTAATGGTGAAGAGAAATCTTCCCCCCCAAAATCTATTATCTAGGAAGGTAACTCCAAAAACCTAACTTTGGTAAATGGAAACAAAGCTTCTGGACATAAAAGAATGCACAAGAACTAACTTTAGAAAAAAATCAACAGAGGATTTCTCAAACAAACAATAAGTTAGAAGCCTTTGTAAATGGGGACTTCCAAAATAATAAGGATCCCAAGGAGGCTCATGACCATAAAAGGAAAGAAACAAACAATTTTAGAGGTGACAATTGTGGGAGTAAATGGTGACTCCCCAACACCCCCAAGAATAGCTACTAGACCAAAATCACTTCCACAAGAGAGAGAATGGAAAGAAAGCTTGCTTCACAATGCAAGATTGAATAATGGCTGAATATTCTTGAATAAGCTTCAATTGATGCAATACAAATGTACATGAGATACCTTGCTTATAAAGGCAAGGTTAAGAGATAGGATTAAATAAGATCATGACAATTGTCTTAATCCTATTACATGAGACAACTAAAAAACTAATCACCTAGGAATCAAGAAATACTAGCTAGATAAGATAAGTTCTAGAAAAACCAACTAAGACATCTAGAAAGAATATTTTATCCTAAGTAAACTTAACATGTGAATATGTCCCCTAATTACCTTGTGAGTGAATTACCTAGGTACAAGACATTTATTCACACCAACACCCCCCTTTAAGTGCAACTTAGGGAGAAGATTATTATGTAAACTATGCAAAGACTATGACTATGGGTCCCAGATACTAGGCCATGTTAGGTACCCATTTACAATTCAAATGCAAACAATCTCTCACAAACTGAGAAAGGAGAAAACCCAATGGGACAAAACTCCTCTCCAAAAGAGAGAAAAACAAAATAAAAAATAAACATGAGGTATGGAGGACTCAATGATACCCCCCAAGGACTACATCCATCATGTATATACAATCAATGACCCCCTCATAAGAGGGTAGTAGAGAGATGAGATATCCCCCCCATAATGAAGAAGCTCCAATTCTGATGAAGAATGCCTGAAAACAAAAGATGATCCAATGTATACAAGCAACACATCTCCCCTTAGGAAGAAACAAATCCATAAGCTGATGAAGAAGCCATTCCATGTCCAACTGAAAGGAGGAAGAATGAACGCTCAACAAGTATGTCTCTGAAAATTGATGAGGAGTCTCCAAGCTTGAATGAGCCACAACATAATCATGGTCAAAATCAACCAAGAAACATGACAAATAAAGTGAAGGAGGAGACTCACGAATATCAATCTCTAAAGAAAAATTAGATGGCATAACAGTTGTACTGAAACTATCATCAAATAGGAGAGAAAATCCCTCAAGTGTGTCCTCCAAATCTACAGTATGAGACTCCATGAACAAGCTAGAGATACCTATCAAATATTCATCCCACAAAGCAAGATCTAAAAAACTATGATCATCCTACTGAATAGAAGCATCGATGGTTGAAGAAGCAAAAGGTGGGGAAGGAGAAAGCTTAGCACTAGTCTCTAGAATACCAAGGTGTAGATGACCAAACTTCTCCTTATTAACATGGTTCACACTCAATGGAGTGTGTGATACAATCAAAGGAACATTATCATCTTCTGAAGCAAAATGTGAAAAGGAATACATATGAGATAAATGATCAACCATCTCGATAGCAACAGTATCCCTAGTCTCCAAGTCCCTTATGTACACCTTATCAGGAGTGAACTCAACTATTTTACCTTGACCTCCATGAGTAATTTGATAAATAGAAATAAGATTTGTGGACAAGGAAGGAACAAAAAGTACATCATTGAAATTCCCTTCCCCCATATCAATGGAACCCTTCCCACTTACCTTCATATATGTATTGTTACCCATCAATATATGAGGTGAATTACAAGGCTCAAAAGAAGAGAACATATCCATAAAAGATGCCATATGATGGGATGCCCCTAAATCAAGAAGCCATCTATGTGATTCAAGACTTGCAGAGGCCAAGAGTGCTTGTCCTTTCATTTTATGTAGCCCAAAAGTAGATGCCATATTCTATGACTGAGATAATGATGAGGGGGCTACCGACTGAGATGTTGAAGAAGAAGTAGAAGACACTGATGAGGGCAGCTGAATGTTATTCTTTTGAAGAAGGTGTGTAAGTTCATCAATCTTCTTATTATAACATCTATTCTCATCATGTCCTAACCTTTTGTAATATGCACATTTGAAGTTCTTCTTTTTAGATGATTCCTCTTTAGAAGAGGGTGTAGAATCATGAGTGCTATGTGAAGGAGAATCTTTACCTTGCTCATTAGACTTGGGTGTCTTATTCTGCTTCTTACCTTTGCCACTTGAAGCCTTTGTATCTTTGTAAAAAGAGCATGAGAAGTAGAAGACTTCAATGTGCCCATGTGTACCAAATTTTCTTGTTCCCTTGTGAGATGAGCTAAAAATTCATCAAGAGAAGGCATTGTGTAGGCATTTCCAAGGGAATCCATAGTAGCATAGAATGTAGAAACAAACACTGAATAATCAGGACCAAGATTAGCAAGAATTGAAAAAATCAATTGTTCATCCTCTTTAGTGACCCCACAATTAGATAACTGCAATCTTAGAGAATTGAGCTTAGAGAAGAAGTCTTGGATATTGTCAAAATCTGAAGGATTTAGACCCATTAGTTCATTCTCCAACTTAAATTTCCTCATCTTATTTGGCTTACCAAAGAGACTCTCCAAAGTAGTCCAAACTTGATTAGGATGTGTGCAAGATGCAACATGATATCTAAGATCTGGAGAAATGGACAAAAGAAGAGTACCAAGAGCTTCATCCCTTCTATCAAGCCATTTCCTTCTCTATTTGGCACCTGTAGGTTTTGGATCTTGACCAAATGTGATTCTTTGCAACTTCAATTTTAACAATAATAACTCCATTTGAGTTCTCCACTCATGATAGTTATATGGAGTTAGAGATACAACTTTTAGAAAATCCATGATACAATTATATGTTACAAGAGAGGAACACCAAATTCCCTTCACAATACAAGAAATTAACCCCTTTGTCCCAAACAAATTGACACTTTTTTGCAAATTTACAACAATGTATCCAAACTATCAAATCAACTTCAAATTGAAATTATGAAAATTTGGAAACAAATATGAAAAAAGTGCAAGAATATAATTGAAGTGCTCCTGAATACCTTCCCAATGCCACAAATTTGGTGAAAATTGGAGTCTGGAGCAAAAAGATATGAGCTCAGAGGTGAAAATAAAAGATTTGGCTTCAACCTTGAAAAAATGGCACAAAACTACAAAATTTCCACAAGATATCTGCACCACTGAAAAATTCAAATTGCCAGCTTTCCGATTCAAAATTTTTGCCTCTGTTTGCAAAAGTTATTGCAAAAAGAAAAAAAAACAACATATTTGACCAAGGGGGAAAAATATGATCACTAAATGGGGGAAAAAAATTAAATAATGGGGCTTAAAAAATTCAGCCTTACGAAATTTTGGCCTTTTACATAAAATGATATGGTCGGCTATTTTCTTTACTAAAATCTTAAAAAAAAGTTAAAAAAATTAAAACTTTGAATAAACCTTTAGAAAAGGTGGGTCGACTAAGTTTTAATGGTATAATGATTTAACAAGGCTTTTATAAAATATGAAAACTTGTAGCCAATGTACCAACCAAACGTACCATCTACTATCTAAAAAATACAACCATATGAAGTGATAGTGAAGGAAGAGGATGACCTGAACATAGGGAATATTCTGTCGACAAAGGTGTAGACATCAGGTACGAAATTGTCAATAAAGCCAACAAACAAATATATCCGCCCACAATCTTGAAAGGCCCCAATATAAAATATGCCTCAGACTTTTATGTAACCCCAAAATTTTTAAAATAATTTACCCGATAATAAACACAAATGTTGCAGAAATTTTAATTTGTTTTTTTTCTTCTGCAAAATAATAAAGACGACTTGGGGGCCATACGACCTACCTAGGATTTTTTTTTCCTCAGAAACAAATTTTACCGAAAATAGATGAATTAGTAGTCAAAATCTATCTATGAAGCATTCTAAGTGCAATGGTGATGCAGATCTGGGCCCAAAGTGCTCCAAAAAAATAGTGACCTCTTGGATTAGCTTCTCTTCACACTTTTCCAAACCCTTCATAGATCAGTGGAAACATATCCAAATTTGACAAAATGAAAGGAAAACCTGACTTTCTTCAACACCCTGGATTCAACCGTGAGGTCAATGAAACCCCAATCTACACCCAGAAAAATCTTCAAGCCAACATGAAACCCTCATATTTGGGAAGGAATCTACAACACTTGGAGTGTTGAAACCATGTGGGAGTAAATGGCAACTCCCCAACAACCCCAGGAACAACTACTAGAACAAAATCACTTCCACAAGAGAGAGAATGACAAAAAAGCTTGCTTCACAATGCAAGATTGAATAATGGTTGAATATTCTTGAATAAGCTTCAATTGATGCAATGCAAATGTACATGAGATAGCTTGCTTATAAATACAAGGTTAAGAGATAGGATTAAACAAGATCATGAAAAGTGTCTTAATCCTATTACATGAGACAACTAACAAACTAATCACCTAGGAATCAAGTAATACTAGCTAGATAAGATAAGTTCTAGAAAAGCCAACTAAGACTTCTAGAAAGAATGTTTTATCCTAAGTAAACTTAACATGTGAATATGTCCTCTACCTAGTGAGTGAATTAGCGAGGTACAAGACATTTATTCACACCAACAACAATGTTATTTGTAGTCCCTATACCTCACAAAAGAATGATAATAATGGGAATGATATGGAATTGTGGAAGGAAGAGCCCCCCAATAAGAACCTAAAGAGACTAAGTATATCTAGTTCAAATATACTTGAGTTTTTGATAGTTAAGTTTGGGCAAAGTGATGATGCCCTAGGGTTAACTATAAACAAAGAGTTGGATTTTGAGGTAATTCCTCAATCGAATGTTCGTGGGGTCATTTTTGAAAAGGAAAAGAAAAACAAAAAGGTTGATCCCTTCAATGATTTTTCCTTGTCTAATATTAATTCAGATCATGATGGTGTATTTTCCTTTGCATCAATATCAAACAAAATTCATAATAGTCAACTCATAAGTGATAAAATACCCAACTCATTGAAAGAGGAGCACAAAGGTAGTTTTATCTCTATAAAATTTGATAAGTAATTAGGCCTTGATTTATCAAAAGTGGAGAAGAACACTCCTCTAAGTCTGAGTGAGGAAGGTAAAGAAGATAATGTTCCCCTTTTAAAATTAGATAGGATTAAAAGGAGAATGTAAAGAAAGAGACAAGGTAGGAAGTTGGAAATAAATCCCTACTCAAAGGGGAAAGTGAAAGCTAAGGGAGAAAACATTCCTAAATTCTTTAATAGATTTAGGAATGTAAGAGAATAACCTAAAGTCATGGATGTTGATGATATTTAAATGTACAAATTGGAATTTCAGGGGGTTGGAATCCCCTAACAAAAAATACAATGTAAGAAGATACCTAAATTTAGAAGGAAACCTGGATTCCTTCTTCATCCAGGATGTTAAAGAAATTAATTTCACACTAGAAAGTAATCTTAGATTTATTTGGAAAGATCCAATACAATTCTATTGTGATCACGAAAGGGGTAAAGGCGGAGTAGCCATTTTACTAAAAAATAGATGGGCTATTTTTTTTTCGATTCTGGTAACTCCCCGTGTAATAGGGCAGTATGGGTTAACATTAAAAAAGACAATTTTAAACTTGGTATTTGTGCTATCTATGCATCTAATGATTATAGAGAAATAATAGATTTATGAAAATGGATGTATGATATGCATAACATCCACTAGATCATAGGGGGTGACTTTAACATGATTGAGGGAAAAAATGACAAAATAAGAGGTAGTAGTTTAGAATTGAAAGGAAATGATAAATTTTTTTGGGAAAAAATGAAAAACAAACTTAGGTTGTATGACCCCCTTAAAGGATTGAAGAAAATTCCAAAATCAATTTGGTATACTTGGTGCAAAGCTCAAAAAGGAAACACAAGAATCTATTGCAGACTGGATAGATTCTATGCTAATAGAAACTTTTTCTAATTTGATAAGATCAGGATGTCTCAAGAGTTAAGGTATACCCTTCCACTCTTTCTGACCACCATCCCATAAGTGCTAGAATTATATCCTCAAACCAAAATCTAAAGATTATAGAAAGGAAATGAAATTCTTGTTAAACTTAATGCTACTAAAAGATGAAGATTGCACTAATGTTGTTTTCACATTAAGAGAAATTAATAAATGGTTGCTCACGGACTTAAACCCTATCAAAAAATGATCAAAAAATGTTAAAGGATGGACCCTACTATTCTAGACTTTAGGTAAGAAAAGTGCATTGGACTTTAGGTGCTCTGAAAATTCTCTCCAAGAAAATATGCTTTGTCTAAAGAGCCAACTTCAAGATGACCAATCCAAGGTATGACTTAATGATGAATTCATCAAGTGTAAAAATGATATAGGAATTCTGTTGAAGTTGGGAAAAATCAACTCTATATCTCCCAAGGATCACTTGCAATCAAACACCTGCCATAGAAAGAGAGAATAGCAAAGCTATGGATGCAAAAAGCTATTAATCCAAAAGAGCATGAATCATAATTAATGTGCATCATAATGATAGTGCAATAAATAATCCTTATAAAAGGATAATAAACCTATAAATCCTAGGTGAGAATAAAACAAGATCATGACATGTGTCCTCATCCCATGCCATGAGACATAAAAACAACATAACCTAAGTAAGATTAAGTAATTAGAGGAAAAGGGACCTAATAATTAAATAAATAATTAATTAGGAAATACTTTTTACTCTAACACCCCCTTAAGTGAAACTTAAGGAGTAGTTAAGGACTCTAAAGATGAATGCATGATGGGTCTCAACAAAAAAGTCTTGGTGAGGTACCCATTTACAAACAAAATATCTCTCACAACCGGAGAAAAGGAGAACAACCCTATGGGAGAAAAATCCTCTCCAAAAGAGAGAAATGCAAGTGAAGGACTAAAGGAGCCTCCAAAACAAAATTGTCCCAAAAGAGTAGGAACAAAGGATGAACATAACACCATTGAAGTATGAAGAAGCTATAAACATTGTTGAAGAATGACTGTTATAATGTTGAAAGAAGAATCTCCTCTAAAATAGATGATGATCAGGATCAAGTAGATAAGAATCTACACGAGTGCCCTCAATGAAACTACTCAAATAAGATGGAAACCAAACGAAAAAAATTTGGAACTTGAAGATACAAATGGAACAGGTACCAAAATTTTGAAGAACAATGATCAAGTGATAATGGAAGGTCACCTCTAGGAAAAAACAAGAATGCAAGTGTCTATATGGTAAATTCTCCATCTCATTGAAATGCATGAGTAGGCAATCGCTGCATTCGCTTAGTACATAGTAAAAATTACTATATACATAGCTCAATCTAACACGAAACCAAGGAAGCATTAACACCAATAGTAGAAACTCCCCCATAATGTTGACAAGGGAGAGCCATGACAGGTACACTAAAAATCAATACCAGAATGTAGTGCATGAAGAAGAGACAAGAACATTTGAATGTGTAACTGAAAGTACCAACAACTAAAAAAAGGATGTGCAAACAAAAGGCACATGTGCATGAGGAAAAAATAATTGTGATTCGCTATTGTAGTGGAAGGGACACTTACTTGACAAAGGTGTGATGACAAAACAAAAGGCCTACACAACCCCCCATGGAACTTTATATCATAGTTCGAGTGAAAAAGGAACAATATGATGTGCAAGTTCCCAATAATACATGTACAATCTTGAGGCACTTTATTTTAGTGCATTTGCATAATGAGAAGTGCTTACAATAGAAACTCACAATGTTCGAAAAAGGCCACATGCTAAAAATACAATTCTTTGATAGAAAAAGAGGAAGATGATAGCACCATGATGAAGTACATGAAAAATCATGCATTTAAAAAAAAAGGTACCCAAAAATGAGTTCAGATACAGAAGATATGGCCTGCCAAAGTTTCTAAAGTGAGAACTGCATTACAACAACATTGTGAAAACTAATTTATGGAATAAACTAGAAGTCAAAACTAAAAATGGCCTACAACATTGCAAAGAGCACGAAATTCTACCCCATTTAATTAAAATTGAACTGAAAAGACCACCGTATGGCTGAGATATTGCCTTTGGAAGATGAGGTGCAAAAATGAAAAGCCCAATGAGGAAGGGCTATATTGGGAAAAAAAGCATCTCTGCCAAATTTGGTAAAACACCTCCAAATGTGGAGGTCTACCAAATTTAGAGTCTGATAAAAAATCTCCTCTAAGTATAGTGACAGTTGGATTTATTGGAAAAAAAATTGGATGTTTTTATTTAAAGAGAAAAAAGCTACCAAAAAAACTAATAATAAAAAATATAAAAAAAACCTTATTAAAAGAAAATGTATCAAAAAATATTATAAGGTCGGCGAGGTAGGGAGGGAAAATCCCACCCCATGCCTCCCCTGGGTGAGGCCCGAGGGGCTGCCTCCCTGCCACAATGTGGTAGGGATAGTACCTTACGGTACCCCCATTATATGGGGGTGGGGTTGCTGCCCTCCCACATGATGGCAGATGGTGGTTTTCCTATGAGTACCCCCATTAACGATATATTTTTTAATAAAAAAACTTGCAACCCTTTAAAAGAGGTTTTTTAAATATTTTTTGATTTGATTTTTGCTGGAAATAACATTTTATTGAAAATACCTCAAATTTTGTGCTAGGGAGGTCGTACAACCTCTCTAGCAATTTTTGTTTCCTTAGAAGCTCCTTTCATAAATTTCAGCATTTTGGTAGGTGATCTTAAGGTTTTTAGGCCTTCTAAGTGTGATGACAATGTTTGTTTTGGCTCAAAATGCACCAGAATTATAGCTACCCTCTGAATCTTAAAAAAAACTACTTCAAACCCTTGTAGATTTGACATTTGGAGTCCAAACCAGGCCAAAAAAATACAGATTTGACTTTCTCGACAACTTTGAATCCAATGAAAAACTTTGTTTTGGTCCAGGATGCACCAAATTATAGCTCAAGGTAAAAAATCTCTAAAAATAAGGAGAAGGGATTATAGGTCTAGAGCTTTGATACCATGTTGAAGTTTGGAAAAATAAACTCCACAACTCCCAAGGATCACTTGCAATCAAACACCTATCATAGAAAGAGAGAATAGAAAAGCTATGAATGACAAGAGCTATTGATAAAAAAAAAACATGAATCATAATTAATGTGCATAATAATGATAATACAATGAAGAATCCTTATAAAAGGATAACAAACCTAGAAACCCTAGGTGAGGATAAAATAAGGTCATGACATGTGTCCTTATCCTATGACACGAGACATAAAAAGAAAATGACTTAAATAAGCTTAAGTAATTAGAGGAAAAGAGACCTAATAATTAAATAAATAATTAATTAGGAAATACCTTTTACTCTAACACATTCTCCAAGCCAAAAAAATTCAAGGGAAAAAGAGAAGGGCCAAACTTAACTGGTTGAATAATGGGGACAAAGGCTCCAAGTTCTTTTTCAAGAACATAAAAGAGAAAAATGCAAAGGAGAGAAAAGACTATCTATGGGTTGATGAATCTTTCGTCTCATATCCTGAAATTATCATGTGTCAATTTTATGAATTTTACTACAAATTATTCTCTTCTTAGGATAAAGGCACAATAACTCAAAATACAAGGGATATCTATAAAAAGTTAATTCCAAACAAAATTTTAGGAAGCCATGGTGAAATATTTAGGAAAGACCTTTCTAAAGATGAAATTATGTAGACCATCCTAACCATTAGTCTTGATAAATCCTCGGGCCTTGATAGTTTTCCAATTGAATTTTATAAAAATAATATAGATTGGATTAGTGAGGACTTGTGTTAGGTTTATAAGGAAGCCTTAAATACTGGGTCCCTAGGTAAGGATATAAACAAAGGTATTATAAAGCTAATCCCCAAATATGGTGATAAGGCCTTAATAAAAAAATGGAGGCCTATAACACCACTAAATGTTTCATATAGAATCCTAGTGAAGACCTTGGCATTGAGGTTGAGAGACATTCTCCCTTCATTTATTAGCTTCACCCAAACTGGGTTTATTAAAGGAAGGTATATCTTGGAAAAATTGATAACAAGCTGGGAAGCTATGAAGCGGGCTAAGTTCTCCAACCAAAATGTTGGAATGCTCCTTCTTGACTTCAAGAATGCGTATGAAAGAATTGAATGACCCTTCCTAATAATGACCCTAGAAGCTTTTGGATTCCTTAAAGAATTTTGTAAAATGGTCAACTTATGGTGTAGATAAATCCGTTAACTTATTTTGGCTATTATTATCTACTAAAATATTGTGGTTTTTATGGAAAGCAAGAAATGAGGAAAAATTTTAAGGAAAAAAGAGAGTTCTTACTGAGTCTTCTAGAAGTCTCATATTTTATATCATTTTTGTGTAGGTAACAATCACAGTGGATATCTCTAGGGCAAAATTCATAAAACTAGTGAAGGATGAAAAGATTGAAGTTAGCAAAAAGGAGATCAAATACATGAGGCATTGGCCATTCAACTCAAATAGAATTACTTGAGATTCTAAAGAAAATATAACAATAAATACGACCTAGAGAATTTAAAGAAAGACCTTGGTCTATTGGGAGGCCCAAGATTCCATGTCAACTAGGATGCGGATATGATAGTGGAGGTGGTTAGATCCAACATAGACTTGTATGGCATTGATCCTCCTTTGGGGTCCTATGATTTGGATAGAGGTAGAGAAAGTAGGAAATTTTGTAATGATGATATTAAACTGATAAAATATGATATCTTAGTAGTAACAAAAAGAAAATATTGTACATAGTCTAGACTAGTCTTAAGTGATAGTTTTTGTAAGATGATATGACCTGTGGCATATGATGTATCCAATGTTTTGATAAACTATATATAATACAAAAAAAATTGACATCATGGTAGGCATGCAAAGCTTTGATATAATTCATTAACTTGAACAAGATTTGATATGAGGATTTTGAATTGTGACAAACTTCCTAAAAGATAATGTATCCCTTTCTATATAGTGAATTTTCCCTTCTAACATGAGTGACTAAATTAACCCCTATTAGTTCAATTTCTTCTTGTCATCCAATTTCTTAATAAGGATCATGATATTAGAAGTCAATTTTTGAAGACTTATTTGACTAATGCAAACCGTTAAATACAATTAATGATATCCAAATTTTGTAACATTCAAAGGCTCATTGCTGAGAAAATTTTAGATTCATGTTAATAGTTGTTTAATGCATAAAAAATGCTTCATTTAATTTATAGTGTGCACACCCTAGTCATTAATTAAGATGTAAAAGTAGCATTGTAGAATGAAAAAATTGAATATTGTAAATCAAATATGATATATATATTTTTCTTACAATCATGGTGAGTACATTCAATTTAGTTGATAAGCTAGTTGTAATCCCTCAAATTTAAGGCATTTATCTATTTGAATAATTGGGAAAGTTGGCTAATTTTTCTTTCAATTTCCTACTCAAGAAATATAAAAGAATATATAATAGGATGATTTTGACATCTTCCCCAACTCTAGCCATGCTATCCCTAGTGGTTAATCTTAGTTTAATTGATATGAAATCTATAATCCCTTGATTTTAAGACAACTACCTATAATAATAATAAGGCAAGGATGTTGAAAGGGCCTAGACCAGCCCAAGATGAAGGATTTTATGTCCCTACACATATTCTAGTGGGTTCCCATCTTCTCAAAAGCTAATTTCCAGAAACAACCAACAAACAAGCAATGCAATAATAAATGATCAATAGACTCTTCATTGCATTTATACAACAAACACCTATTTGGGATTTGAAATCCTCATTTCCGTAGGTTATCCTGAGTTAGGATCCTGTTATGTAGGTCTTCCACCAAAATAAATTGATTTTCAGAATCATGTGCCTGTTCCAGACCTGTCTCCAGGATCCACTATCATCACCCTGAACTGACAGCAAATTGTAAGCCATTCAGACTGAAAGATTGCCCTACCTATCTTTGGTCCAGTAGAATTCATCCTCAAAGTTGGATAGAGGTAATCTAGCGAGGGAGAGCAACTCTTGTAGAGACTTAGCCAAATTAAGCAACTCTGAGGACTAAGGGAAACAAAGAAGTAAATCTTTCCACCACCAAGCAATCGGATGACCAAGAAGGTAGTCACTTATGTACTTACCAAAGAAGAGTTGTGCAGGTCTCATTAGGTTCTTGAAATCAAAGTGTGAAAGGGGGGAGTCAAGAAACCAAGGGTCCTCCCAAAATCTGATGTTATTACCATTCCCAAGATTCCATTTCATTCTAGACATGAGCAGCCCCTGCATTCTACAAATGTTCTTCCATGTTAGAGATCTAGAAGGGTGATAATCAGAGAGACATTTAATCATGGGTCTATTGTCAAGATACTTAACATTCATGATCTTGCACCAGTCCTTTTTATTCCTTAATTGGTCCCAACCAACCTTAGCAAGTAAGGCTTTATTGGTGCATTGGACATTCTTGATTCCAAGCCCGCCACAAGATTTAGGCATACAAACTTTGTCCCAGCTAACTAGAGAAAACTTCTTGTTTGCCTTTGTCCTAGACCATAAGAAGTTCCTTTGAATTTTTTCAAACTTCTCAGCAATATATCTGGGGATCTTAAAGATAGAAAAGAAGTAGACAAGGATCCCTTGAAGAGTAGCAGATAGAAGTTGTAGCTTACCAACATGGATGAGAATGGAGCCTTTCCACCCCACCAATTTCCTTTGGATCCTTTCGAGAACTATGTTCCAAAAGGTAGGAGTGACTTCCTTGATAGTAAGGGGTAGCCAAAGATACAATGAAGGGAGATAGCCACTCACACAACCTAAGACAAAAGTCACCTGAGCTTGGAGAGTAGGAGCACTGTTGAAGAAGTAAATCATGCTTTTATTATAATTTATACACCGACCAAAGCAAGTAGCATAACTACCAAGGAAAATTTTCCATTTCCTGGCTTCAATCACTGAAGCCTTCTCGAAGAGTATTGTATCATCAACAAATTGTTGGATAACAATGGGTTCCAGTGAAGTGGCAGGTTTAAAGCCCTTTATGGAGCCCTTCAACAGTAGTTTGGATATGTTCCTACTCAATACATTCATGACCATGATTTAAACAAATAGGACAAGAGAGGATCACCATGTATGATACCTCTCCCAACATTGAAGAAACCAAAGGGGGGCCCATTAACCAAAACAAAGTATCTCACAGTGGTAATGCATTCCATCAAGAGGTTAATCACCTTTCATTCAAAACTAAACTTAGATAGGACTTTGGGAATAAAGTCCCATAACTGTTGGTATGTGGTGACTGATCATGCTATACTGTATAGCCCATGGTATACTGTACACCCTGACATGTATCCTTGTCGGGGTTCGGGGCCGGGCCAGGCCCTAGGCGGGGGTTCGAGGGTGATAGCCCTCGAGAAAAAATTTCCTCCTACTTTTTCGCATCATCACCGAAAAAGGGAAAAATCAACGAAAAAAGAAAAATTCGATTTTGTAGAAACCAAAATCTGGAAGCTTCTAAGCTTGATAAAAAGGGGTTCAGATGAGTGTTACAGTATAATGAAAAAAAATGCAATTATTCACAAGATTGTAATAGGTTTTTGCACTAGATAATAAAATCATTGGATGGTTGCAATTTGGTGGATGTAGCCCGGATTGGGTGAACCATGTTAAATTCTCTATGTTATAATTTATTCTGTGTATTTTTTAGTTTCTCTATTTATTACTTAAATTTGCATTCAATTGGTAGATATTTGCCTTTTCTAACCCTAACAAATGGTATATGAGCGGGTTGTGTTTCGATTATCGTTTGTAGGAAGGTCTCACGACTGAGTGGGAGTAATGGAAGACGAGGGTAAGAAGGTTGAGAAGTTTAATGGGTAGAACTATCAGTTATGGAAAATGCAGATGGAGAACTCTCTATTAGAAGGATTTATGACGACCATTGGAAGGGGAAACCAAGAAACCCCAATAAATGTCTGATGAGGACTGGGAGATTTTGGATAGAAAGGCTCTTGGCAGTATTCGTTTATGCTTGGCACAATTAGTGTCGTTCAATATTACAAAAGCAAAGACAACTCAAGAGTTGATGGAAACCCTGGCGAAGTTATATGAAAAGCCTTCCGCTTCGAATAAGGTATTTCTTATGAAGTGTTTATTCAATATGAAAATGGTAGAAGGTGGGTCAATTACTGATCATTTAAATGAGTTTAATACGGTCACCAGTCAATTAACTTCTATAAAAGTAAACTTTGATGAAGAAGTTAGGGCTCTTTTGATTTTGTGTTCTTTGCCTGAAAGCTGGAATAACTTGGTAATGGTTGTTAGCAATTCTGTTTCTGGTTTGAAACATTGAAATTTGATGACGTTGTTGGTGTTATTTTGAGCAAGGAAATTCGTAGGAAAAGCTCAGGTGGAACATCCAAATTAGGTAGTGTTTTGAATGCAGAAAGCAGGGGCAGAAAAAAAAAAGAGAGGAAACAATTCTGGAAATCATGGGAAGTCATGAGGAGAATCAAAGGACAGAAAGTCCCAATCTAGAGACAAGAGGGATTGTTGGTACTGTGGTAAGTTGGGTCATTTAAAGAAAGATTGTTGGTCTCAGAAAAATAAAGGAGACAAAAAGGAAGGAAGTAAAGAGGAAAATGTGGTAATTAATAAATTTGATGAGGATGCTTCGATTCTCTCCCTTGATAATGTTGATGATTCTTAGGTGTTAGATTCAGGGGCTTCATTTCATGCTACCCCCCATAGAAGTTATTTTCTTGATTATGTCCAAGGGGATTTTGGGCTGGTTTATTTATGAGATAACGAACCCTATCAGATTGTTGGAAAGGGAAGAATCAGGATTAAGTTCCAGAATGGGAATCATTGGCTACTACATGAGGTAAGGCACATTCTAAAGTTAAGCATAAATTTAATTTCAGCAGGGCAACTAGATGATGAAGGTTGTGTTGTTAAATTTAGTGATAAATATTGGAAGGTCACAAAGGGTGCCTTAGTGGTAGAAAAAGGTGTGAAAGTAGGCACCTTATATCTTTGTATAGGTCATACTGTTCCTTCTACCTTAATTGTTACGGAAAAAGGTCAATGTTTAGGAACAGTTCTGTAGTTTAGCAGGTAGAAGATCATGCAGTTGTTGTGGACTCTGAATCAGCACTGTGGCATAATAGACTTGGGCATATGAGTGCAAAAGGTATGAAAGTACTTCATTCGAATAATGTTTTACCAGGTCTAAAATGTGTTAATATGGATTTCTGTGAAAGTTGTGTGTATTGAAAACAAAAGAGAGTAAGTTTTCTCAAGGATGGGAAGCAAAAGAAAGATGAGAAATTGGAGCTTGTGAATATGGATGTATGGGGACCAGCTCAGGTATCTTCTCTTAGTAGCTCTCTATATTATGTCACATTCATTGATGATGCAACTAGGAAGGTATGGATTTATTTCTTTAGGTAGAAATCTGATGTATTTGAAACTTTTAAAAAATGGAGAAGCTTGGTTGAGAATGAGGCGGGTAAAAGGATAAAATGTCTCAGATCTGATAATGGTGGTGAGTATTGCAGCAAAGAGTTTGAAGATTATTGTTCCTCTAATGGTATTCGTAGGAAAAAAATGGAGTGGCTAAGCGCATGAATAGAACAATAATGGAGCGTGCACAGACTATGAGATTGCATGTTGGGCTGCCTTTAAAGATGTGGGCAGAGATTGTAAACACTGATGTTTATTTAATTAATAGAGGTCCCTCTAATCCTTTGGGTTGTGGTATTCCAGAGGAAGCATGGAAAGGTAAGAAGGTGAGTTATTCTTTTATCAAAACCTTTGGTTGTGAAGCATTTGCACATGTAGATTTTGAAAATAGAACCAAGCTTGATGTAAAATCAAAGAAATGTATATTTGTTGGATATGGCATTGATGAATTTGGTTATAGGCTTTGGGATTTTCAAAATCAAAAAATTGTGAGAAGTAGGGATGTTATATTCAATGAGAAAGTGTTGTACAAAGATCTGTTGCTGCGGCATGAGAAGAAAGAAAATGATTATGCAGTGTTGGATGATATTCCAAACAATGATGTTTCAATGGTTCCTCATGCTGGGAAACAATAGCAACAAAAATACCACAAACTCCTGTTAGACGATCTTCAAGGATAAGTAGACCTCCAGGAAGATTCTCTCCCTCTTTGTATACTATTTTGTTAACTGATGTTGGTGAACCAGAATATTATGATGAAGCTATGCAGGTGGATACTAAGGTTCAGTGGGAGCATGGAATGGAAGAAGAAATGGACTCCCTGCTGAAAAATTAGACTTGGGAATTATGCAAGTTGCCTGCAGGTAAAAAGGCTTTACCAAACAAATGGGTTTATAGGCTGAAAGAGGAGGATGGAGGTAAGAAGATATTTAAACCAGATTAGTTGTAAAGGGATTTGCACAGAAAAAGGGTATTGATTTTGATGAGATTTTTTCTCCAATTGTTAAAATGACTTCTATTCGTATTGTTTTAAGTATTATGGCTGCTGAAGATTTGCATTTAGAACAACTTGATGTTAAAACAACCTTTCTCCATGGTGATTTGGAAGAGGAAATATATATGGAACATCCACAAAGATTTGAGGTCAAAGGTAAGGAGAAACTAGTGTGCAGATTGAATAAAAGTTTATATGGCTTGAAGCAAGCACCTCGGCAATGGTACTTGAAATTTGATAGTTTTATGGTTGAGCAAGGCTACAGTAGGTGTAATTCTGACCATTGTGTTTATTTTAAGAGGTTGGATAATGATAGCTACATTATTTTGTGTTTATTTTAAGAGGTTGGATAATGATAGCTACATTATTTTGTGTTTATATGTTGATGACATGCTTGTAGCAGGGTCTAACATGGACCACATAAGTGAGCTAAAACAATAGTTAGAAAAATATTATGCTATTAAAGATTTGGGGGCAGCAAAAAAAATCCTTGGTATGAAAATTTGTAGAGATAGGAAAAACAGAAAATTGTTTTTTATCTCAGGCTAATTATGTTGAAAAGGTGTTGCAGAGATTTCATATGGAGAATGCAAAAGTTGTCAGCACACCTTTGCCTAGTCATGTTAAATTGACTAAGGATATTTGTCCAAAGACAAAAGAGGAGGAAGAAAAAATGTCCAAAGTACCATATGCTTCAGCTGTAGGTAGTTTAATGTGCACCATGGTATGCACGAGACCGGATATTGCACATGTCGTAGGAGTTGTTAGCAGGTATTTGAGTAATCTCAGAGTTGAGCATTGGAATGTGGTAAAATGGATTCTCAGGTACTTGAGAGGTACATCCAATAATTGTTTATGTTTTGGGGGCTCTAATACTGATTTAAAAGGCTATGTTGACTCAGATTTGGTAGGGGATATAGATACCGGGCGGAGTACCATAGGTTGTGTATTTATAGTTGGTGGGACAATAGTGAGTTGGATTTCTCAATTGCAGAAGGTGGTTGCTTTACCCACCACAGAGATAGAGTATGTTGTTGCAACAGAGGCGACAAAGGAGATAATATGGCTACAAATTTTCATGGATGAGTTGGGAAAACAACAGGCTAGAAATTACTTGTTTACAGATAGAGTGTTATACATCTTGCAAAGAATTATGCCTTGCATTCTAAAACAAAAAACACACAGTTGAGATATCATTTCATTCGGTCGGTGTTGGAGGATGGACAGGTCAAGCTGGACAAGATACATACAGATGTCAATATAGCAGATATGTTTATGAAGGCAGTGACAAGGGAGAAGCTAAGCTCCTCTTCAGCTTCAGTTGGCCTTCAAGGTTGAATTCAAGTATAACAGAGCAGCAGGGTCCAAGGTACTTATTTCCAGTGGGAGTTGTAATTGCAGCAGTGTTGTCTAGGATCAGTCTCCAAGTGGGAGATTGTGTTGGTGTGGAGCCTCATCATTCTCCAAGTGGGAGATTGTTGGTATGTGGCGACCGATCATGCTATACTGTATATCCCATGGTATATTGTACACCCTGGAATGTATCCTTGCTGGGGTCCGGGGCTGGGCCGGGCCTCGGGTGGGGGTTCGGGGGCGGCAACCCCCGAGAAAAACTTTCCTCCTACTTTTTCGCGTCATGACCGAAAAAGGGAAAAATCAACGAAAAAAAAAAATCCGATTTTGTAGAACCCAAAATCTAGAAGCTTCCAAGCTTGATAAAAAGGGGTTCGGATGGGTGTTACAGTATAATGAAAAAAAACACGATTATTCGCAAGATTGTAATAGGTTTTTGCACTGGATAATAAAATCATTGGATGGCTGCGATTTGGTGGATGTAGCCCAGATTGGGTGAACCACATTAAATTCTGTGTTATAATTTATTCTGTGTTTTTTAGTTTCTCTATTTATTACTTAAATCTACATTTAATTGTTAGATATCTGCCTTTTCTAACCCTAACAATAACACCTTATCATATGCTTTTGAAATATCCAGTTTGAAGGCCATACTGGCATTGTTGCATCTGTCCATGGAGTGTAAAATTTCATGGGTGGTTATAGAGGCATCCAAGATATGACGACTCGGTACAAAACTTTTTTGGGTAGGGCTTATCATTTTTTCAAGCAAGGGTTTCAGACGATTCACCAAGGTTTTAGAGAAGCTATTGTAAATGGTATTGCAAAGGCTTATGGGCCTAAAGTTGGTCATAGACTGGGGTTCAACAACCTTAGGAACGAGGGAAATAAAGGTGTGATTTAGGTGGGAAGAAAGCTGGGGTGAACCCATTTAGGCTAGGCGCCTTATAGGCCCCCATATTGAAAAAAATTGTTCGGACTTCCTCAGGAATGACAACACAAAGGATGTTGTTATTATCATCCTGGGTTAGGGTGGAAGGGAGAGGGTCCAACAAAAAGTTGTCCATAAAAAAATTGGGGTCCTCGTCAGGAGCCAAATAAGCCTTTTGAAAGTAACCAGATGCCACAAGCCCTATCTAGGAGGGTGTGCTGATCGAGACCTCTTGTTCATTTTGAAGCTTAGAAATCTGGTTCCTTTTCTTGTGTTTAAGGGAAAAAACATGAAAAATAAAGGTGTTTCTATCACCCTCATGTAGCCATTGGACTTTAGATTTCTATTTCCAAAATATCACCTCCTTTAAAATTTGTTCCCATTCCATACAACTCTCTCTTTTCTGGTTATAGGTCAGTAGGCTAACACCCCCCTCTTCAATTCTTTTTTGTATGAACTTCAGCTTATATCCTATGGCTCTTTATTTCAGAAAGACATCTCCAAAAACTCTCTTATTCCAACCCTTCACCATATTTTTGACATGCTTAATTTTGTTAAAAATACTAAACATGGGGGAGCCATGTACAAGGATATTCCACCATTCAACAACTTTATTCCTAAAATCAGGATGGGAGTTCCACATAATCTAAAAATAGAAAGGAAAGGGCCCCATAGCAGATAGTTCATTCATGACTAACAACAAAGGGTTATGATCAGAGATAGTATGAGGCAGTGCACACAAATTAGCACTGAGCAAAGCCATCCAATTATGAGAACAAAGAAATATGTCAAGTATGACTAGAATCAAACCATCCTCAAGGTGCCTATTGGTCCATGTGAAGGATTGACCTAGTAGGTCAATGTCAACCAAGCCGGTGTTACTTAGAAAATTCACTAGATCAACCATGCTATCAGAGTAATCCACAAGCCCTCCACTTTTCTCCGAAGGATACAAAAGAGAGTTGAAGTCTCCAGCCACCAGCTAGTGAGACCCCCTGTTATTGTTTATCCAGTTAGTAAGATCCTACCAAAGGGAATTCCCAACATTCCTTTGGTTAGGGGCATAGACATTGATGAGCACCAAGAGCCTACCGAGTGAGAGAACTTGACCCCCACACTGATCCGACATTGAACAATTTCAAAATAAATGATCTTGTTAGGATTCCACAACACAACAAGCCCACCAGATGCCCCCATCAACATCACTGCAAGAGAAGAGGGCACTCGACCAAATATACTTAGCTATATTATCAAAGTTTGTTTTCTTCATTTTGATTTCCTGAAGAAGCAATGCATCAATCTAATGTTCCATCACATAGTTTTTCAACATCGAATTTTTGTGAGAGCTATTTAGCCCTCTCACATTCCAAGAGAAGACCTTCATTTTTTACCTTTCTTTGAGGACACTTCCAATGTCCTCTATTTACTTATTGCTATCTCTTTTTCTATCTCCCTATTCTTGGTCTGTTGCTGGTTGGGCCTACTAGGTTTAGAGTCACCTCCCACATCCACTTTCCTTTGTTTTCCCTTTTTCTTTGGGGTTGACCAAAAATTATCCTCTATTGCTTTTTCCTGCGACAACCCCAACAAGTCTGCCTTAACTGACTCAATTTTATCTTTTAAAGCCTCTTCATCCAGGATTTCACCTTCTTCCCCACCAGCCATTACTGGTCCAGTTGTCATGTTAAGCCCTTCTTTCTTCAATGTGTCACCAACATCCCCCCGCACCAAGCTAGGGGAAGGAGCACCATATAAAACTCCAGGAACCCCAACATTGGGAAGATCCAAGCCCCCAACGAGAGTAGGAGTAGCGGGAACCAGAATCTAGTCCCTTAAGGATACATCCTCCTTAGATTTGAGGGTATCAAAACTGATCGGGGAGTCAACCAACTTAGGAGAACCAAAATTGACTGGGGACTCGACAATCTTTAGAATGTCATCTTCGAAAGGGTAGTGGTCACCAGGTACAGACTCACTAGGGTTAGGAACATGTTTTACCGATGATTTACAATCCTAGATTAGGTGGCTAGTTTTAACACATTTCTAGTAGTGGACTACGACATTCTTATAACAAACTTGTTGGGTCTAGGAACCAAACTTAGAACAGAGCTTCACAGAAGTAGGCATAGAATTGTGTACTTCAATATTGACACAAAAACGAACAAATACTAACCTGATTTGGACCTAGTAATGGAGTCTGAAGTGATGAAATAGCCCAAGGAGTCCCTAATACATTTGAATATGTATTCATCCCAATATTCTGGGGGCATACCTGGCAGACGGACCCACACTGATGCTGACTTGTTGAGATCAATTGTGGCATCGAAACCCACATTCCAACGACACAGGAGCCAAACTATGCTTCCCATAGACCCAAGGACCGAGATTAATTCTTCTGAGGTCGTGAACTTGAAGATAAAAAGTCCACCCGCCATAGCACAGACACCCATGCTTCCTTTGAGATGCCATTTAGCAGAAATCCATCTTCTAACCATGTCCACCAAAGGGTGAAAGGAAAGGAAATGACGCGCCACAACATTATCCATTGAGGATACAATCCTGTCACTAACAATTTCAGGGATAGCAAATTCAGTACCCGAAGCAGTGATCGCTTCTTCAAGGCAAGGAAAGGGACTCTTAGCAGTCTGAATAGAGTTATTCAACATATTCTTCCATCCTTTCACTTCCAAGGAGATAGAGACCATCGACATAGTCACACTAGACAAACCCGGATCCACAGGTTCTTCGGGCTAACTCAGAATCATAGGAGCGCTGGAATCAGACAAACTAGGAGTGGTCCTCGAGGGACATGAGGCTGCATGTGTTTGGGTGAGAAACATGTTAGCGAAGGATAGGGGGACTGTGGGGTACCCCCAACATAGAGTCTACCATGCGCACAGACAGTTCAAATGCAAAAGGAGGAGAGAGAAGCATGAAAACCCTGAGGATATTCAAGAATATTGAGATGAGCCCTAAGGAGGTTTTTGGAATAGGGCTAAGACTTTCTTTTGAAAATGTTTCAATTTTCAATGGGAAAACCCCAAAAAAAGCTACTGTTGAGTGGGAGATCAAAATGGCTAAAGCTTGGAATAGGAATCTAGAGATCAACTCCTTTGAAAACTCTAAGGCCCAAGCTAGGTGGGACACCGTTTGGAAACCCCCGGATCATGGATGGCATAAACTCAATTTTGATGGTGCGGCTAAGGGGAACCTGGGCAAGGCTAGCATCAGGGGCATTATTAGGGATAGCAGGGGTTGTGGTTGGTTACTTGGGGGGTATAGGGATGAAAGCCTCCATGATTGTAAAAGCCAAGGCATTGCTAAAGGGCGTCTAGTTAGCTATTACTATGGGAATAAAGAAACTGCACATAGAAGGGGATTCTAAGTCAATGATTGATTCTATCAAATGTGGTAGATTATTAGGATGTAACACTAGAGATATCTTGTTAGACATAAATCACATGGTGTCGAAGCTAGATATGAAGATCTTTACTCACATCCTTCCTGAGGGAAACCAAGTTGCCGACACCTTGGCTAATCTAGGATCCTATTGGAGAGTTTCCAAGTGTTGGAGGAATGTTGAGAACTTACTGCTAGAAATACAAGGTATTATCCTTAAGGAACAGGGCACCTTTGTTACCCATGATGTTATCTAAAATTGTGATTGTCAAGGCTTTATGGGTGGTCCACATATTTGTTCTTTGGGTGATGTGGATGAAGATGATGATGAGTCGTTATTTACATGGCAACATTTGAATTATGGGGAAAAGATTATCGTTATGGAGCTAATAATGAGGAGTGATGGGAAGTACAATGGGTTCACGACTAAGTTTGGTTGGGCCATATGCAAATTTAATTTGCGGTCTTGTCATATCCCCTGTATATCTTTACAGACTTCCAATTTCAAATATGATATGACTATTTCTTATCACGCAGAGCTTTTGCCAAGTCCCATCGACACCACCAATAAGTTAATTAAGATAAAATGCAAAGACTTAGGGAAGTCTAAATTTGGCCCCATGACCATTTCTTATCGGTACTTGTGCAAATGTAGCTTGGAAGGAAAACCTATCAATGTCATCATTTTTCGCAAACATGGACGTAGGTGTTTAAACATTTTCAATAATGGGCCCATGAAGATTTCCTTTTTGGAAATAACTCCTGAAGCATGTAATTTGCAAATCATCTTGATTACCCAGATTCTTCTTGGCTAGCTTAAAAGAAGGGTTTTCTAGGTGACCTATCTTATTGAAATAAATTTTAACTTCTTTCTCTCGCAAGATTCTTGGGTTCTTGGAGTGAAGTACAAGAATATGGGTGGTGACAGGGTGAGAACGAAGCCAGATAATTGTGAGGAATTTTGGAGGATCCTCTGGTTTGGCATATCTGTGTCGAAGGAGGGTTGGCGTCGTTAATGGAATGATTGGTTGGTCATGATATGAGGATGTCAGTGCAATTTGTGAGCTCTTGGAAAGAAGAGAGGGTTACCATGGGAGCTATTTCCTTCGAGGTCAATGAGGAGGTAATTGTTTAGGTGACTAGGTTGTCTTGGACCAAAAATAAGCATGCTAAGCACACCAAGACCCAAGACAATGAAAGCCTTAGTTCTTTCTTTAAAGAAAATGAAAAACTTGTTTGCACCCAGTCTGGTTTCGAAAGAGAAGCTCCCCCTCGGTCGTGGGACTAGGTTTGTCTAGCTCTAATGAAGTATGTGACTTTGGAGGGTAGACATAAGGTTTTCTATTATTATCACTTGCCTCTTTTAAATCATTTGTACCACAAAATGCTATTGATTTTTCCTTTTTTCTTACTAATTTAGAAATTTCTATTGAGAAATGTTTAGACTCTGTTGCCCAAAACCCTAAAGAAACACCACCCTTGCTACTCCACCAGGGCCTCATCCTGAGGTTGTATCATTTCCATTTGGCTCTCTACCCACCCAAAACCATTTCTACTATTTGTATTGAAGAATTCAAACCCCCTGTTTAGATCAATTTGAATCCCTCTCCAGCTGATTCTAAGAGCCCCAAAAGAAAAACCTCTCCAATGAATACTGAAACCCCTAAGCCTAAACCTCCCACTAAAAAGAAAAAGGGTGGTGCGGGGAACACTCAATCGAAAGTGGTGGTTGGGATTTGTGAGCTCAAAGTTGCTCCCCGCAAGAAAAACAACAAACCTATAGCTAAGAAAAAAGGAAAAGTTGAGGGGAAAGGCCAAGTGGAGCTGCCATCCATTGACAACAAAGGGAAGAATATTGTTGGTAAAGATTCCAAGGGGGACACCGTGGTGGCGGCTACTATGGAGATGAGATTAGAGAATACCAACATTAGGAGATCCCAAAGGTTGGCGAAAAATAGTAAGAAAGTGTTGGTTAATGAAATTTCTAGTGATGAGGAGCAGTTTGACGGTAAAGGCAAGAGGAAGGAGGAAGAAAGGAATTCGTTGAAGGGCCTAGTCACTTTTTTGACTTCAACAAGATGCTCAAGGATGACTCAATGACCCAGTCCTCAGACCCCTAGGCTATGGAAGAAGATATTACAAAGATTGTGGACAAAGTGGAGGACTATAACATGTTGCTGGAGCGGGTGGAGAAGCTTGAGAAGAAATTCACTGGTTTGACTTGGTTCACTGTCAAGATGATCCACCGTGTGGCTGGTGTAGATGCATAAAAATGTCCTCTTAATCATTTTTATCCATTGCATATTTTAATTGATCATTTGCATAATCATATCTCCATAAAACCATTAAAATATTATAACCATTTATAAGCATTTATTCATAACCATAATCCATTTACATAATCATTTAGTCATTTATCCATTTTCATATTTCATTATCCCATTTCATTAATCATCAACATATTCATAAATCATTTAACCATTTCATAAATCATTAATTCATCCATTTGCATTAATCATTAAATGCATTCATATATTACATTAAATAATTTAAATTCATAAATCAACTTCCATGAAATTAGCTCAAAATTGCACATTAAACTCATAAATCATTTCCATGGAATTAGCTAAAAATTGCACATTTTGAGCTTCCAAACATGAATCATGGCATAAATCACTCCACTCATTTCTCATTTCTCATTTTCACATTATGAATTCATCTATAAAAACCTCCTCACTTTTTTGGAGACATGTTTTCTCGATTTCAAAACTCCAATCTCATTCCGATCACATCCGATTCTACACAGCTTCTTGTGATTTTGCTACAAAAATCTGAGAGCAAAGACAAGATATTGTGGAAAGAATAACAATGGAGTTTTATTTCTTTTGAATGCTCATGTTTTTGGTTTTCACAATTTAGTTTTGTTTTACATGTTTGTTCATTTAGAAATGCTCCATTGATGTTATGTTGAAAAGTTGATTTGGATTTATAGTTTCAATTAGTTTTTCAATTTTCAACATGTAAAGCTGGCACCCTTTCTACTATGCTCAAGGATGAGATGGATAAGAAGGCTATGGAAGAGGGCCCCAACTAGGTTGGGGAGGATTTTATTAACCTCCTCTCTTAGAATTGGGAGGGTGATAGTCTGTTGCTGCTATGTCCTATTGTTGGGTCGTTGGTTGTCGATTGTTTGTCTGTTGTTTCTGTGTTTTGTTTTTTTTTGCTGGTTAACATTTTGATTATCTGGACTTGATCTTTTTTGGCCCTTCTAGCTCATTGTGTAAAGGGTACAACACCCTATAAATGTTTCTTAATATATCAAAAACAATAAGGGAAGGTGGTTACTATTACAGTCCACCCCTTTCTCAATAAATATAAAAGTAAATATAACAGGATGATTTGACATATTTCTTAACTAGGATAATGCCAACCATATTATCCTTGATATTATAAATAGACAATATATTCATTCAATATCATGAGATTATGTGGAAAATGATCCTAACAAGATATGATTTTATGCAGATTATAGTCAAAGAAATTATAAGAGTGACCATAATGGGATGATTTTGTATCTTTCTTAACAAGGATAGTGGTCACTCTATTATCCTTGATAGACAATCAACTCCTTCAGTAGAAAATTAATTCCTACAATATCCTAAACTTATGGGTAAAGAAACCCTAACAAGATATGTTTTGATGTATACTATGGTTAAAGGAAAGGAAATAAGCATTGATAAAATTTCATGTTCTATTACAGTAAGGATATGTTAGATTAATCTCATGAATATGCCACACATTCCAATGTACAAACCATTCTAACTTCATCCTAGTAAATGATCTAGACCTTATGTTTGATGAACTTTAATTTAGAACCACAATTAATTCCTACAATATCCTAAACTTACGGGTAAAGAAACCCTAACAAGATATGTTTTGATGTATACTATGGTTAAAGGAAAGGAAATGAGAATTGATAAAATTTCATGTTATATTATAGTAAGGATATGTTAGATTAATCTCATGAATATGCCACAAATTCCAAAGTACAAACCATTTTAACTTCATCCTAGTAAATGATCTAGACCTTATATTTATGAACTTTAATTCAGAACCATAAATTTCATGTTAATTTAGGATATATAAAATCAAATGTTCTTTTAATGAAGGTGGATTAAGATGACTCATAAGAAGTCATGTTTTGGTGTCAGACTAATGGACACTTAGGGATTGATGAGTCAATACTTGAGTCGATCTTGACTAAATTCAACCTCAAACTAATAGTTAATCTAGACAAATAAATATAGCGGCTAAATTATATTAATATATACATTGAAATTTAAGAAGTTTTAGCCCCTTTATCAAGGCATACCAAAAATTGGTATCTATATAGTTTATCCCCTTCATTATCAAAATTTAAAATTGATACTAATTGTTTCAAATCATGAAATTGTAGGATAGGCTCCACCTAAAACTTGACCATGTTTGATGGCCCACCTCCATGCCCTTGGAGCTCCCTATTTGGTGGTAATTTGAATTCCTCCTGCATTCCATACCCCATGGGTGTACTTGTGTGTGCTCATGTGGTTAGATGAGAGCATGATAGTGTCACATTTATTTGTATTTTATATCCTTGGATAGTAAAGTGTTTAGTAAAATCAAGCTTTAGTTTAGTTATTTTTCCATTTTTAAAGTAATATTTTTTGGGCATGTTTAGCTTATTTTTGGCCTTGAAGTATATACATGTGTGTTGATAATTATGTCTTATAAAAGATATAAATGAAATCACAATTACACAACATATATAGATAAAAAAGGCTATAATGTTGTGATGAATTGAAATTTTGTAAATAATCTCATGATCCTTTTTGTGTCGGTACTCTTCAAAATTTTCCTCCAAGCATCAATAGATACACTCATATCATTGACAACTCATTTTTATATATTATTTTAATAGTAATCCCCTTGATATCCAAAAAGTTGCATCTTTTTATTCGTTAAAATTACAGGAACAATATTATAATCTCAATTTTGACACTCCTAAATGAAATACACCTAAGATGAAAAAGAAAAAAATGACTATTACCTTTCACAAAAAAATTGGAGAACAAAAAACATTTGGATGGAGCTACTTGCATGCTTCCATGAAATTTGCTTGTCTATCACACAAGACCTTAGTGAAATGCACAACATAGATTCAAATCTTATATTCTGTGCATTAGTAACACTAAACAAAGCATACACTCTTGACGATGAACATTAGTAACACTAAACAAAGCATATAGTCTTGACAATGAACATACATGCAACTATAACCTATAAAGCATACTAAACAAATTTGAAACACTATTAGAAAATTGAAATACTTTAAACATTGCTCATTAATCCAAAAATATAATGATACAATGGATTATATGGCTAATATGGCTATCAATCAACTAAGAGGTATGATGTTCACTATTTTGTTCCCCCTCAACCTACAAACTAGATTTAGAACCTTGTAGTCTTAGAGAAAAAGGCCACCAATCAACTCTATAATGGGAAAAAAACCACATCATGAGAAGTAGACAATCTCAACAAAGAATATATGAGAAACTAGAAAATCCAAAGCATTCTTCAACAAATTTGAGGCCTTTTTAGCATTTTACAAAACTTTAAAAATTGTCCATCAACCCCAAATATACAATAAAGCAAATGGAGTAGGTGAGCAATATAGCTATCACTCAACTAAGAGGTCTAGTTAGTCATTATTGTCTTTTATTAATGCATCTCTTGATTTTGATTCAAAACATTGTAACATTAAAGGAAAATCCTACAAATCAACATGGTAATGGGTGAAGATCACATCCAAAACAATGACACAACTATTCAAATCCTTAACAATGGAAGGAACAAAAGTCTATGGCAAATCTCACTACCATTTTCTATTTCTAAATTCATCATATCTAATCATTACTTGACCCCCAATGCTAACATACCAAGTACTTTGTCTTTGAATTTTGATCCTAACATGCACTACTTGTTTTTTTCAATCCATTTCTTTTGTCTTTTTCCTAACTTTCTACCCCTCACAACTCCATGTCCCCATTAGGCTACACACCTTAATCCTTAGAAAATTGATGTCTATTTTATCCCCCTTGTCCCTTGTCATAATCCCACCAAATCCCACCTCTTGAAATGTCCACCTACATTTCTATGTAAACTGCCACTCCTTTGTTTTAAGTTCTTTTCTTGACATCTATTCCTTCTCTTAAGGTATTTTCCCCTTAATCATATTTCTCCCCCTCATGACTCCATATTCCCATCACACATGCACACCTTTAATCCTTAGGAAATTGTTGCTTCCTCTACCTCCCTTTCCCTATTTCATAATCCCAAAAATCCCACACATTTCTTAAAATACCCACTTACATTACTATATAAATCAACACCTCTTTTAAATTCTATTTCTCACATCTATTTTGCACTTCTATTCACAATTTCCTTATATTCTTCCCATTTGATTGGAATATCAAGAAGTTTTTCTTAAGGATGTTATTCCTCTTTGATACATTGCACTAAATTTTCCTTTTCCCTTGACACCTAGATGATATCCATAAATTAAATAGAAAATGGAATTCCATAAAAAAAATGCTAACATATACTTATGTTGTCATCAATAGCACCGACTACCAATCATAAGGAAATACAAACTTTAGATTTATATCCTTCAATTGAGATGATGTATTAATTACACAATAGAGGACATCAAGTGTAAAAGAAACTATGAAAACCATTAGAAGAAGTGAATTCAACTTAAAATGGACTTGGACCTTGTTGAAGTGGATGGTGATGATATTTCCATTTTCATATTCGGTGAGGATAATAAAACTCACAAATACCCCTATTCTTGAAATTCCACCTTATACTATTTTCCCTCCTAAATTTATTTTACATAAACTTTCATGGTTAGATTCACACTCAACCAATGCCATTCCATAGAGCCCATAATTCCAATAATTTGTTCCAGATATTTGTGGTTGTTTGTTGGATTGAATGCATAACACTCCATTATGATTAAGTCTTTCAATTGTAGGTAAATTGGGCAAACAATGTAGGCACAAAAGGTGGTGAGAGCCAATCAATGTGGAGGAAGATGAATCTACAAGTCTTGTTGGTCCAACTAGTAGGATCCCTTCCCAATAAGACAAGTTTCTCCCCATAATCTTAATCTAACACGTCATGGAATCAACAATGTTTTGTACCTTTCTCAAACCGAGCCAAAATCCCCCAAACTCTCCTCATAAGAGGTTTGAAATTAGGTCTTGAAAATGGAAGGATTCTTCCCTGCCACACTCTAACAAGGTGAGGAGACCACCCAAGCCATCTTAATATTCCAAGGCAATCATTTTATCCTCCCACACATTACTCGCACTGTCATGCCCCCGACTTTTCCTTATACTTAGGAAATTCACAACAATATAAATATCGATCAAGCTAACTGAATAATTGATGCCCTTTGAGAAGTCATCCCACTTGGAAAATAAGTAATATTATCTAATATAATGATTATGTTATAAAGAGTAAAGGAAGAAGGAAACGATTGAGTTTAAGGAATGATTAACAAAAGACAACTGACTACCTTGAAATGAAACACCCCATCCATGTGAAAAGATGCAAAGAAAAGTGGCGATTAAGAATAGTAAGAACAACGGTTAGTCTAAGGGACGCGTTTCTCATCAAGAGAGGGCATAATGAAGAGTTGTGTCTGTCCCACCATGTGGATACAAAATAAGTATGCTTCCAAAAAAGGACATCAGCGAATCACCTTCAAAAGGATATTTAGAAATATCAGCAGATTTAAAACATCTTCTAAATATTAGGAACAAACAAAAAATCAAAGGCAATAAGAGCATAACCAAGTTAATTATTTTCACTCAACAGATAAGGGCGGAATCACCAGTAAATATACTCGCATCTTAAAATATAGCAAATTATATTTTTGCAAGCATTGTGGTATGCACTATGATGTATATTGTGAATAATGATATGTTTATTAATCTCTATGAAATTGGATATATTATTGTGTTTGTGATTCCTACCAAGCAACCATGGGAGAAGTAAGGGGAAGTACGAGTAGGGTGAGCAGATATTAGATTACTTTCTAAGCAGACCACTCCATGTGGATGACCGGAGGCTTGCCACTTGGGCCCAAGGGGGTGAGTGACCGCTTTTGGGCTTATAAAAATTTATGGGCCTCCTATTGTAGCTTTCCCCAATCTCTACATGGATGGGTTGCTGGGAAGGATTCAAGGAGTCTCAATCATAAGAAGGATGGATATGGTAGCATGGATAGAAAATGCAAATACAAGTTTACCCACTAAGTAGACCACTCCATGTGGATGAACGGGGATCTTTCACTTGGGGTCAAGAGGGATGGTATATCCACTCTTGGGATTAGCTGGATAGCTTTGGGCAGACTTATCATGTTTCCCATCCAATTCCTATTATGATTAAACTCCCATTATGCATTATGGATATGGTGTGGTATAATAGTTATGTATTTACATGGTTTAAATATTTATGTATGTTTGATCATACAAATTATTATCTAATATGATCGTAGAAACTAAACCAAGATTTATCTTACGTAAAGGATTTAATTGGTAAGTCATAACCCTAACTACATTGAAATTGGTGATTCTAGGGAAAGATTTAGGACAGTCCCACAAGGGGACATTGCAATTGGTATCAGAACATCGTTCCTACTAGCCTAAAGGACAAAAGATAGTTGATGCAACATAGCCAAATGACTCAAAGATAATTTGAAAGAGAAAAAAAAAACTTGCAACCAACAACTCCACTCAAAACAATACAACGAGTGAACAAATGGAAACTAAACTTAGGGCCTTCATGGAAAACAATGAAAAGATAACCCAAGCTTTAATGAAACAAAATGAGAAAAAAAATCAAGCACTCCTCCAAGCCCTACAAAACATGAGTAATACAATCAATACCCTTAGATTCCTTTCTACAAATGGGAGAGACATAAACTCTAACAATTCAGAAAGTAATAACATATCCTCTGCCCCTAGGATCTCGAGACCTTCATTCCTACCTAAGGAAGAAACACCAATGGAGGAAGAGGGAAATAACCCACTCTCTAATAGCACCAAGATGTTTTAAGTACAAGTAATTGGTGTTGTCATTGATGCCTGTAGACATCTAAATTTAATCACTTCCATATGATTAAATTTATTGTTTCGGCGTCTATCATAGTAATATTAATTTATTAAATTAATATCGCACCCTTTGTCTCATACCGATAAAGTATTTAATTTAATAATTGATACTTTGTCTTTTACCTTATTCCTCTCTAAATTAAATAAATACACTAATTTATTTAATTTAGTCATTCCTTCTCTTTTTGATTTAAAAATCAATTTAAAATTCCTCACTTTCTCTCTCCTTGTCACATCCTCCATAACCTCACCTTAATCCGAATTAATCTAATTAATTCAAGGTTATGATGTGCATCCTCTTAATCAAAGATTAATGTCACATCCTCCTACATTTTCCACTTGCCTCTAATCTTATGTTAATTAGCATAATCCAATATTTGCACAACCTTAATCAAAGTCATTAGCTAAATTTAGCACCACCTTTTGGTCAACTCTTCCATTTTTCCTTTTTGATTATTAGCCCCCTTTCCCATGTGAATTTTTAATTCACATTTATTTGCCCTAGATTCCTCTCCTTTAAATGTGAATTTTTAATTCACATTCCTTTCTCCCAAGGCTTCTAGAACCTTGGACTTGTCACAATCACCACATGTGACCAAGTCCCACCTTTTTGGAACCCACCTTTTACCCTCTAGATCATCCTAGGAATGTGAATTTTTAATTCACATTTATCCCCCCAACTACCTTTCCTTTTCCCATGTAGATTTTTGAGGAATTCTAAAATTCCTCAAAAGTCCCTTTCACTCCCACTTGGGGACAAGAAATCCCTTTTTGTGGAAATCCTCTCATCCCCCAAGGTGCATGTCCTTTTCCACCTCATGTACCTTTTTGACAACTCATCTCACATCCCCTTGGCCACTTCACCCTCCACATGTCAAGATGTGAGGGCTTGTGGGTTCTCAACCCACCATAGCCCTTCATCTTGACCTTGTTGGATCAATCTTGGCCCTTGAATTCTCTAGAGAATTCAAGTTGCTCTATAAATACCCCCTCTCTATGAGTATTTTAAACACTTAGTCAATTTGCAACTACATGCTGCCATTTTGTGCACTCATCCTATTTGCAATCACATCCACTTGCATTTTACATCCAAACACATAATAGTGATCTTCAATAGAGCCATCAAGGAGCACACAACCAATCTTAAACAAGGGCCAATCAAAGGAGTATCAGCAACAAGGGGAAGGTAAACCATTTGTCTTGCATTATCTACTCTTCTCATTGTTTTATCACTCTCTTTCGGCTAACCTCGAGGTGTTCTTGATATTTTGTTTTCATAGCTTTTAGTTGTTTTGCTCATTTAGAATAGCATAATATCAAGGGTATACATTTCTGGCACGCCCGGTGGGACCCACAAATGGGCTCCCATATTTTACGTTTTCTGTTGTTTAAGTTTTGCAGGAACGCGACGCAGAGGGGTGGCTACGCCCACTTTTTCTGCAGAGGGGCGGCTACGCCCCACTCGCAAAAGGGCGGCCACGCCCCACTCGCAAAAGGGCGGCCACGCCCCACTCACAAAAAGGCGGCTACGCCCCACTCGCAAAAGGGCGGCCACGCCCCACTCGCAAAAAGGCGGCCACGCCCCAGGGCGGATACGCCCCTTTTTTCACAAAAGGGCGGCCACGCCCCATTTTTCAGGGCGGATACGCCCCTTTTTCACAAAAGGGCGGCCACGCCCCATTTTTCAGAGCGGATACGCCCCATTTTCCACAAAAGGGCGGCCACGCCCCAGGGCGGATACGCCCCATTTTTCACAAAAGGGCGGCCACGCCCCATTTTTGCTGCAGAAGGGCGGCTACGCCCCTGTTTTGCTACAGAAGGGCGGCTACGCCCCTGTTTTGCTACAGAAAGGCGACTGCGCCCCCCTGGAAGGTAAAATTGGTGCTCTGATTTCAGATTCAGTTGTTGTTTTCCTTATTAACGTTGTTCTTGCAGGGATACATGTGTTTGGTACTAACCTTTTGCAGCATATTCTTGTGAAGTTGATGGAGAAAGCGGGATAAAATATCTAACATTTGCTTGCAGGGCTATCCGTTTGTTCCATTTTCTTTAAAATTATCCTTGCTGTTTTCTAAGAACATAGCTTAATTAGGAGGAGTAAACATTTGTTGTTTGCTGTTTTGTCTTTTTGTGTTACCCTAAGGGAGTAGTAGCTTGTTTCCGCTTTCCCCTTGCACTTCGTGTGAGCCTGGGGAGTAGTTGGAAGCGGTTATTGCTTTCTTCATAGTGGGACCTGCTTGGGGATTTCATCACCCCAAGGGACGATTCCAACCACGCGTACCGGCGGGGTATACAAAGGGGGGAGAGCGAAAGCTGTACCCCAATCCAGTCACGTCGTAATTGGCGGAGCGTCGAAGCTAGGGTGATACCTAGATAGACGTGAAGAGTTGGTCCGAGCCCTTCAGTATCTCGCTGGGGTTCCCGACTCACGCTTGTGACGGGCTGGTGTTCACGGTTGTGCCTCACGTACCGAGAGTATATCGAGGACTCCCTAGATACCTTGTGCATCCTAGATTAAGACCACTTTGGCCACACCCTTAACACTAATTATAGGGTTGTATTTGTTTGAGTGCTTTCTTGTGAAAAAACCAGTGAATTCCTAACAATTTGGCCTTATCATTATCGTTTTAAAGTCCTTGCCATAGCCATTTACATCAAACCAAGCCTCTGGTCCACCGCAGAAGTGCAATTGCGCCCCTGTTTTTGCTGCAGAAGTGCAATTACGCCCCTATTTTTTGCTGCAGAAGTGCAATTACGCCCCTGTTTTTGCTGCAGAAGTGCAATTGCGCCCCTGTTTTTGCTGCAGAAGTGCAATTACGCCCCTGTTTTTGCTGCAGAAGTGCAATTACGCCCCTGTTTTTGCTGCAGAAGTGCAATTACGCCCCTGTTTTGCTGCAGAAGTGCAATTGCGCCCCTGTTTTTGCTGCAGAAGTGCAATTACGCCTGCAGAAGTGCAATTACGCCCCTGTTTTGCTGCAAAGGTGCAATTACGCCCTCCTGAACACTCGAAATTCCCTCCATTTGGATTCACTTAGCCTTTAGACCTTCGTTTCACCATTCTCAACCATTATCTCATCATCCCAAGCATTCATCTCGTCACTTTAAACCTTCACAAGTCCCCATTTATCCCTTTTAAACCTCCATCTCATTATTCCAAACTTTCGTTCAACCATCCTAAATCCCCATACATCCTCCACATTTATCCTTAATCCCCCATTTATTCTAATTTCTTCCTAATCCACCAATCATTTCTTATCGTTTGCATCTCCAAACACCACCCATAGTCAAACCGTCCTAACCTTGTATTACTAAGTGGTTACTTAAATTGACCATAGCGCTCGAACTTGATTATTAGTCTTTAACTTCAAACCCAATCAATTCGCCTCCATCTTGAGGTGAATTCGGTGTTGCAAGTTGTCATCCTCGGCCCAATCAATCCATTCCTAGCTTAAGGTGGATTCGGTGCCGTAATCATCCTATTAATCAATTACAAGCTCTAGGGTCACTAAAGGTAATCTCACGTGATCAAGTTTGAGGTCTCTCTTTCACGTCCAATCCAATCCAATCCAATCCTATCTAATCCAATCCAATCCAATCCAAATCAAATCAAATCCAATCCAATCGAATCAAATCCAATCAAATCCAATCAAATCCAATCCAAATCAAATCGAATCAAATCCAATCAAATCCAATCAAATCCAATCCAAATCAAATCGAATCAAATCCAATCAAATCAATCAAATCCAATCAAATCCAATCCAAATCAAATCCAATCTAATCGAAAATCCAATCCAAATCAAATCCAATCTAATCCAATCCAATCCAAATCAAATCCAAATCCAATCAAATCCAATCCAATTGATCGAGGTCCAATTAGATCCAATCCATACTCCATCACAATCAAATCATTTGACAAAGGCCTTAGCCTACTCATCTAGCATTTGCATGCCCGTTCAGACCCGTTCACAAGCAAAGAAGATGGCCGACCTTCAAGCTCAAAATGCCCAATCCAACAATCCTCCAGATCTCAACAACACCTCATCAGATCCCAACAAGGGTACCAACATCTTACATGACCCTCACAATGGTACCTCATCACACTCCAACACTGAGAATCAGAATAACTCGCCACATGGAGAAGAGAGCATGGTTCAGCAACCTGAACTCACACTTGAGGAACATTTTAGCAATCCTGCCAATGTGCAAATGACCGACCGTTTACTTGCAAAGCATGGGGAAGAGATCTTGGCCCACTTGATTGAGAAGGGTGTTAAACCCCCCTCCAATGTTGACTTGTCCAAATACAAGGGTGCCCCATCTCACGTACTCCAAGGGTCCCAAAATGCACCCGAAGGTTCATACTTTTCCAATGTTCCCCCAATTGAGGGTTGGCACCAACCTGAATTTGGTAATGCCGTCCTTTATCAAGTTAATTATCCCCCACATGCTTCGACCTCAGCTATAGGTGGATCCCAGGTGCCTGATCCCAATAATCCTTTCGTTTATGGCATGCCACAGAACATTCCGCAACCTCCGCCATTAGCATTAACCGCACCCCCTCCTTTGAACCCACCTATAGTCAATATTGGGGGTACTTCCTTTGCTACATCGCTTCCTCCTCCCGGGATCACCAACACACCACCTCAACAGGTTCCCCACTCTACTATCCCGCCTCAAATACCACCGCAAAGCGCACCCCAGCTGAACATTCCGAGCGGAACCCAACAACCTCCTTTACAAAGTGTGCCCACACAACCCCCGCTCTCTCATCCGCAACAGCCTATGTCCAATACTTTGATCTCTTCACAACAACCATCCTACCGACCACAAGGCAATCCATCTCAACCACCTACCCAAACCATATCTCCCTTTCTTGCGTCCCTTTTGCGTCCGAAGGTCCAACCACAACATAATACCCCACCTCAGTCCATACAACATTCGGTGCCACAACAGCAACCTCCACAACCCTACTACTATCATAACCAACAACAATCTCCCCAACAACCGCTTTACATGACCTCCCAACCATCACAACAATACCCTCAATACCAACAAACTAACACGCAACGTCCCATCCAAGTCCCTCAGCAACCTACCCCACACCTTCACCAAACAAATTCATATTATGTCCCACAACCACAACCCCCATACCAACAAAACCCCCTACCTTACCATCAAGTCATGACATCATCCAATCATCCAAACCCCCATTTTAACAATCCAACCCCCTTTCAACAAGATCCCTCATCTTTCTATCATCCATATCCCCCCAACCTACCACCAGCTAGTTCAGACTTGTTGGAAATCAAGGCTGCCCTTAAGGACCTTCAAGGAGGGGGCACAAAACAATCCTTTAAATTTGAAGATATATGCCCATATCCGTTCGATCCATCCATCTCATTGATCCCGTTCCCTAAACACTTCGAAATCCCAAAATTTGACAAGTACAAGGGAGACAAAGACCCTAAGGCTCACTTGCAAGAGTTTTATGCACAATGTCAAGAAGTCATGTATAATGATAACTATCTCTTACGTCTGTTTCCGAGAAGTCTAGCAAGCCACGCTTTAGATTGGTTTATGACTCTTGAAAAGGGGTCTATAAAAACCTTTGCAGAATTATCAGAACAGTTTGTCTCCTACTTCTCCTTCAATTTGCGGAAGGATACTGACACCTTAGATCTCCTGAAAGAGAAGCAACGGGATGGAGAAACCTTTACCAGCTACCTCCAACGGTGGCGTGCATTAGCCAGTCGAATGAAAAATCCTTTGAAAGAAAAAGACATGGTCACTCTTTTTGTGGAAAATTCACATCCCGACATGGCCCACAATTTTAGACTACACTGTGTCACCACTTTCGCTGAGATAGTGGAAAAGGGACCTATCCTTGAACGTGCCCTTATCGCCAAAGGACACATTAAAATACACAGTCATGACAAAGAACGGTCATTCGGAGATAAATCACGATTTTGGAACAAAAACAAAAATGCAGTGAATGATGGAGTGACAGACACCAAACATGTTCAAGTGGCTAATGCATCCCAAGGGCAACAACAGTCTGTACCCAACGCCATATCAGTACCGCAGGGGGCACCTCGTCCCCCTCAACAGTCAAACCAAAGAAATCAGGGGAACACCAAACGTCAATATGCCCAATTGGGTGAACCCTTGAGTGTTGTTTTCAATAAATTGTTACAAATCAATTATCCCATCACATATCCTGTCACCAAACCATTCGATGAGTCCAAACCCAAGCCGGCATGGTTTAAAGACAATGAGTATTGTGACTTTCATAAAATCAAGGGACACTCCTTGAATAAGTGTCAGGGTTTAAAAAATTATGTCCAAGATCTCATTGATCGAGGAGATATCAAGGTTGACCCCAGTCAACCTTCGTCGTCCAATGCTCAACTGCAAATCTATCAAAACGCCTTCCCAAACCATAGCCAAGGTCCTAGCACCTCCACTAGTCATCCCCAAACTAATAGCACCAATAATGTGACTTACAAGAATGTACCCTTCAATTATGAAGGTGTTATTCATTACATCGAGCAGGTGGAACCTCGAGTGTCCATGATCCACGTTAAAGCCAAAGACCCACAATGTGCTGTGACTACGCGACGAGCCCGCATCACCGTCCCTGCAGCATCCACACCCGTCCAATCCGCTCCTGTAAATTCTCAATATAACATTCTTGATCACCTAAGGAAGACCCCCGCTCACATATCCATTTTGGATTTGCTTAGGTCTTCCCCGATACATCAAGAGATCCTCAACAAAGCCTTGCAGGAAACCCATGTCCCAAACGACATCGACCCCACACAATTCCAAGCTTTGGTGGGACACTTGGCTTTGTCTCACCACCTCCATTTCAGCCAAAATGATATGCCCAACATTGGCATCAATCACAACCGCCCCCTACATATCGAAGTCATAATTGCCCGTCATAAAATAAAAAGGGTCTTGGTAGATAATGGCTCTGCCCTTAATCTATGTACTTTGAAGTTCATAAAACAGATAGGGTATTCTCAAGCGGACCTAAGCAACCAGATAATTACAATCAAGGCTTATGACAATGCAGAGAGAAATTCAGAAGGCATCATCAGTCTTCCTATACAAGTGGGACCTGTGCTCCAGTATACTACCTGCCATGTCCTTGATCTGGACTTACCGTATAATCTCCTCCTTGGCCGCCCATGGCTCCATGCTATGCAGGCTGTTCCATCCACATACCACCAATGCCTCAAATTCCCGGTTAATGAACAGGAGGTCACCATCTATGCCGACCCCCAACCGTTTGAGTATTGTCAAGCTTTAGAAGCATCTTTCCCCCATTTACATTATTGTCCTGGGGTCGAAATGGGGACCTCCCACTCGTTATCCTCCAATCCATCATCCTCCGATCCATCATCCTCCACTGTAGCAACCGCTCCATCTTCCACTGATCCTACGGTCACAAAAGTTCAGATCATTGACAAAGGGTGTGGCGAGTATGAAATGCATACTGCTCTTAATGTAGCAACTATGCCACCATCGCCACATGAGTATGGTCAACCTCCCCATGCTACCCCAAAGGAGGACAAGACTGTCACCTTCCGTGGCAAAAATATTCCTACCACCACCTTTGTATCTCCAAGTATCAAAACAGATGCGCCAGAAGAAGACATAAGTCAGTGGGTCTACCGAGAAGAGCCCGAACCAGAGACTCCTCTAAAGAAATATCTTCAGGAAAAATACCCTTGGCCAACAAAGTTCGTGGAAAAACATAACTACCAAGGTAGAGGCCTAGGTAAAGAGGAACAAGGGCGATTACAACCCATTGATACGTCTCTGCTACCAAAAAATGTGGGCATTGGGTATGACAGAAAGCAAAAGAGTCCCACAACATCATCTAATACTTCCAATAGTATCACTGTGGACGATGGCTCATTGGAAGACATACCTGAGGAGGAGTCCATCATACATGCATACGATGATGTCGATCACACTGATTTATCCTCCATGTTCGAATGCCTATCTGTTTGCACCATCAGCCTATCCCTTCGTCACCCTGAACTCATTGACTGGGACCTACAAAACACCACACCTGTCAGTATGACTACGGACACCTACGTCAACCTTATGGGATTGGGGGAGGATGAACACTCCAGTCGCAAAAATAAAAATCAGAAAAATAAAAAGAGGTCATCTAGTGAAAACCTCCTGAGGCACTTCCTGACCTAGAAAAAGTAAAAATAAAGGACGCATCTGAAGGCGAAAACCTCGAAGAGGCGCCGGAAGATGGAGATGTTCATCTTCCCCTTATGGGAACTCAGCTATCTGCCAGATCATCTATCCTGATTGAAGAAACGCAAGAAGTTAATTTGGGAACTGCTGAAAATCCGAAGATCACTTATGTAGCCAAGTCACTCTCTGAACAAGAATATCCAATCTTTGCGCAGCTACTCCAAGAAGGCATCATCAATTTTGCCTGGTCATATTCAGACATGCCAGGCTTAGACCCTGCTTTAGTGGTTCACCACTTAGACATTCGTCCAGACGCCAAACCCGTCAAGCAAAAACTTCGTAAGATGCATCCGCAAGTGGCGTTGCTAGTAAAGAAAGAGCTGGAGAAGTTACTGGATGCAGGTTTCATCAGACCTATTGACTACTCTGAATGGATCTCCAACATAGTGCCGGTTGCTAAACCAAATGGTGACATTCGAGTCTGCACAGATTTTAGGGATCTCAACAAAGCCTGCCCAAAAGATGATTTCCCTCTTCCTAATATTGACATGTTGGTTGATTTAACGACAGGACATGAGATGTTGTCCCTCATGGATGGCTTCTCTGGTTACAACCAGATCCGAATTGCACGAGCCCGGCCTCGGCGCCTTCCAGCTCCACAGGGCGCATACCTTTAGCGTTATGCCTTTGGTCTCAAAAGCGGGGGCAACATATCGAGCCATAGCGGTTATCTTCCATGACCTCATCCATATCATCATGAAGTTATGTTGATGACCTATTAGGAAGTCCAAGACCACGAAGCGAACATCCGGTCATTACGAAGAAGATATTTGATGTTGGAGCACTATGAGTTGCAGTTTGAATCCAAAAAGTGTGTCTTTGGTGTCACATCAGGGAAATTTTTGGGTTTCATAGTCTCCCGTAGGGGTATTGAAGTTGATCCTGCCAAAGTAAAGGCTATTCTAGACATGCCGCCTCCACGCAATCTAAAGTAGTTAAGAAGCCTCCAGGGAAAAATGCATTCCATCCGGCGGTTTATAGCCCAACTTGCAGATAAATGTCAATCTTTTACTCATCTTTTGAAGAAAAATTCTACATTCCGATGGACAACACAGTGTCAAATGGGTTTTGATAAAATCAAGGAATACTTAGCTCATCCCCCGATTCTGATGCCGCCTATTCCAGGAAAACCCCTCCTACTTTATATCTCTGCTACCTCAGTCGCACTGGGGGCATTATTGGCACAGCACGATGAGTCACTCAAAGAAAGGGCAGTCTACTACATCAGCAGAACACTAGTCGGCTATGAGTTAAATTACTCTCCTATGGAAAAAGCGTGCCTTGCGCTGGTCTTCAGTACACAGAAACTCCGACATTACATGCTCAGTCACCCAGTCAAACTAATTGCTAAAATTGATCCTCTGAAATATCTGTTATCTAGGACCACCTTGACTGGCCGCATGGCCAAATGGGTCATGTTGCTAAGCGAATTTGACATTGAGTATGTAGAGCGCAAAGCTATTAAAAGACAGGTTATTGCTGATCAATTGGCTGAAGCACCACTAGTAGACGCCTACCCAATAGACACTGAATTCCCAGATGAAGGAATCTACACAGTAACAGAAGCACCAACTTGGACGTTATTCTTTGATGGCTCATACACTCACAATGGATCTGGGGCAGGAATTCTATTAGTTACCCCTCAAGGTGACTACATCCCAAAATCCTTCAGAATAGCATTTCCCTGCACCAACAATATGGCGGAATATGAAGCCCTCCTCACTGGCCTTAGAATTGCAAAACAGTGGCACATTACACATTTGAAAGTCTTTGGAGATTCCTTGTTGGTTATCAGACAAGTTAATGATGAATTCCTCACAAAGGATGACAAACTGCTACCCTATAAACGCATGGTGGACGACTTCAAGAAGTATTTCGCCTCCATACAGTTTGACCAAATCCCTCGTGTGCAGAATAAAGCAGCAGACGCCATGGCCACTATTGGCTCTTTGATTGACATGCCCAAAGATCGGACGGAGTGTGAGTTTCTGGTCGAACAACTGTTAATCCCTGCGTATGATGTCCCTGACACTGACATGGTGTGCGATGTTGTAGGTCCTGCCTCCCCGTGGTACCAAGACATATATACTTACCTCCGTGAGAACACCATACCCCCGGAACTTACACGCAACCAACGTAAATCCTTCATCCATCGTTCATCCCGATACATCCTCGTTGGTGACACGCTTTATCGTCGCGGGTATGATGGAATCCTCCTGCGATGTCTGAATGAGACCGAAGCCCAAACGGTGCTAACAGAAGTACATAGTGGTATTTGTGGGGCTCACTCAAATGGCATGGCTCTAGCCAAACGAATCCTACGGGCTGGATATTACTGGCCTACAATGGAACGTGATGCTTGCGAATTTGTAAAGAAATGTCTTCCGTGTCAACAGCATGCGGATTTGGTCCACGCTCCGGCACAAGATCTCCAGCCTCTCTTAGCACCATGGCCGTTCTCTCAATGGGGTTTTGACTTGATTGGCAAGATTCACCCACCATCATCCGACGGCCATACATTCATCATCACTGCAACTGAGTACTTCACCAAATGGGTGGAAGCAATGCCACTCTCCCAAATCACTGGTACTCAGATTTCTAAATTCATCCTCTACCATATTCTCTGCAGATATGGTATCCCCTCCACCATCATTTCTGATAACGGAAAGCCATTCAAAAATCAAGCCATGAAACACCTATGCGATACCTTCCATATCCAACATCGTTGGTCAACGCCTTACTATCCTCAGGGTAACGGTCAGGCGGAAGCAACCAACAAAACCCTCATTCGCATTCTCAAAAAGGTGGTCAATAGCACTGGACGAGATTGGCACCTTCACATTCATCCCGCCCTTTGGGCATACCGCACATCCATCCGCACCCCGACAGGCGCCACCCCGTACTCATTAGTATATGGAGCCGAAGCCGTCTTGCCAATCGAAGTCGAGCTCCCCTCATTGAGAATTTCTTTGAAAAACCTCATCAGCGAAGAAGATGCTCGTGTCGCTCGGCTTGCACAGCTAGAGTTACTCGATGAACGTAGAATACGGGCCTATGATCATCTACAAGTATACCAGAATCGTCTCAAACGTCATTACAGTAAAAAGGTCCGCCCCAGGCAATTCCAAGTTGGTGAACTTGTACTCAAGGAAAATCACCGCACTCAGCAAGATCGTGACAAGAAAGGCAAATTTGAAGCAAACTGGTTAGGGCCATATATCATAACGGCTAAATATGGATCTGGAGCTTACAGGTTGACTACTCTGGAAGGGGACCCCCTCGACGAACCTGTCAATATTCTACATCTCAAAAGGTTCTACGCTTAAAGTCCGCTTGGTCTACCCTATCAAAAATCAAAAAAATCAAAAAATCAAAAAATCAAAAAAATAAAAAAATAAAATGACAAAAAGATCCAAAAAATAGTAAAGAGAAATAAATCCGTCCTATGGTGAAAACCACCTTGTGGTGGCGCCTTGGATAAGTATGGATGGTGAAAACCTGGTAACAGGCGTCATCCATAAAGGACTTAATCATTATTTGCCTCGTATCCTAGTGTTATCATCCACACTTCCATCCCCACCCACTTCCGCCTCGGCCGCTTGATATTTGTTGATTGAGCATTGGACGACTCGCCTTACCTATCCCTCATCCTGAGCTTCCTTATATCCCACTTCGAGCTTATGTCTCTCGTCCGTCGATCTGCGTCATCATATAGGATCATCCATCGTGTCGGTCTCCATCTAACTCTCATCCCACTTCCATCTTTTTGTCGAACTACGTTGCCCCTGCGCTTTCACGTAGGCAAGGTTGGTCATTCGATCCTCCCCCGGGGCATTTTTCAATCACGTCTTAGGTCCATCATCGGTCCTCATTGTCCTCTTTCCGCTTTATCCATGGTCATTTTCCGTGAACTACGAGGGCTCTGCGCTTTCACGTAGGCAAGGCTAATCTTTGATCGGCCCCCGAGCCCCTAGGTCTTTAGGTTTTGTCAGTCCTATGTCTTGTCTCCCTTGTGTGGTGTCATCAAGCTATGCCTTTATCTCGCTGGTTCTTAACAAACAAGACCCATTCGTACCAACGTATCTAATCAATTCCAAATATCCCTTATCATACCGATCTTCTTGCTTAGCATCCATCATCATAGGTCTCAACAGGATGCATCCTTCCTAACAGACCTCATCACGCCCATCCATCCCATTGATCCTATGGCAAAGGACGTTTGAAATTGATTATGATCTTTTTGATGCTTTTGGTTTTTGTTTACCCTTTGAGCTCCCTATCATCCCTTGTCAAGGCCACCATGATCCATCATATTATGGCGTGTTTTGGCGGGTCCACATAGGGGCATATCTTGATCTTTTCTTTTGTTGTGTCTGCTTGGTTGTCCCGCATAGTACCCACCGAGATCCTCGAGGTCTTGTGTTATGCTGGACATCCTTTTTGTGCTTGTGGTTATCTTAATACCGGACCCAAGCAAGGCCTTCGTGACTTTGCGGTATCGGGATAGCCTTCTTGTCTGGCGTGTCTGTCTCATGCATTAGACACTAATCTACCTTGGTCCTCTGTACCTTGGTGTATCGTGTCCTATGCTATAGCAAAAACCAGTGCTCCAAAGATGGCAAAATTGAATTAGGATTGCATTTTTCATAATCACTGCATTAACACTCGCCCTATGGTTTTTGGTTGTGCAAATATTCTCCCCCTTTTTTCCATTCTTCTCAGGATACTGATACCTTTTGACAGATGCCAAATGACATCCACCTTCACCGTTCCTCCATACCCACCTTTCATTACCATGACAGTTCTTATCGACATTTATGGCCGTGTGTTACCTGCATCAAGTGTTAGATCCATACATACATCACCACCTGCATCACAAAGTGTTATACACATAATATATGGCATATATATACAAAGTTCATATAAAAATCCATCATACATACATGATAAATAAGTCAACTAGGCATGCAAACCATCATGAATCCCATAGGTACACATATACATCACCATTCGCATCCACAACAACATTCATTACATAAGTGCATAATCCCTATCATCCGCATAAACATTTCAATAAATCAAATGCATAAGCACAAGTGAAATTATCCATTATCCATATATACATCTCTTCACCCACATGAACATCTCATATCATAGAACATGAATAAACCAACACATGAGAACATATAGTACCATATACGCATGCATATAATCATCCATCATAAACAAAAACATACTACATGGTGTCAATAAGAACTGTCTCATATCAAAATACTATCACATCTATCCCATGACCATCATACATATATATATATATCCCTCATATGACAAAGTACAAAATCCAGAGATATCAAACATCTCTGATCTCTGTCAATACATCCTACAAAAACCATCGGGCATCTGTCAAAAAACTCGATAGCCTGTCACCTCCCAAATGAGCTCCCCACGTCTGATCTCTGTGGAGACTCAGGTCCTGTCCCTCTGCCTGGTGAAAAACCTGGTGAATCACTATACCCACGGGTCCGTGTCCCCAATGACTGCGACGGCGCTGGCATCTGAGGTGTCTGCCTGATATAGCGGAATCTCCGCTGTGCTGGATCAGGAACTGCATCATAATACGCTGCCATCCAGAACCCTGCCTCTCTCGTGCTATCCTCTCTCTCTGTAGCCTGGACCCGAGCGGCATTCCGCTCATGTCGATATCTGTCCCGATCCCTCGTGATCATCCTCCTCTCCTACTCCCAAGCCTCCTGGGATAGGCGTAACTGTGTCATCTCCGCCTGTATCCGATCCCTCATCTCCTCCGCAGCCACTGCCCTGGCTACTGCGGCATCCCTCTCTCTCTGTAATCCATACACCTCTCCCCCTATCACAGCACTGCCCTGCATAGACTGCCACTGTGCTACTGCGGCATCCCGCTCCCCCTGCAGCGTTTGTATCCGTCCTACTGCAACATCCCTCTCTCTCTGTATACTCTGTGCCTGAACCACTGCCCCATCCCTCTCCCCCTGCAACCCCTGGACTCTCACCAAGGCCGCATCTCTCTCCTCCTGCAACACCTGAACTCGCGCCCGCACTGTATCCCTCTCTACCTCCACGGCCTGTACTCGTGCCTGTGTTGCGTCTCTCTCTGCCTGGATGGTCCGAACCTGCTCCCTCATCTGTCTCTCTCTCCCGCATCGCCCCCATCTCTCCCACTGTCTGCTCTGAGCAAAACACTCTGTCCTGTAACTCATCTCGCTCCTGCCGGAGATCATCCACCTGCTCCCCACTCCCTGTCGTCAGGTGGTATCACTTTGCCCCTCGAGGCACACCCAATATAGCATCTCGCCTCTAGTGCATCCCGATCCTGTGCTAACTCAGCTCAGCCCTAAGTCTAATCACCTCTGCCTCTGCCACCCTCAACCTCTGATCTATACTCTGACCAATCACAATCCCTGCGGAACTGACTGGAACCACTGCTAACGGCTCGGCATCCCAAATCTCTAGCTCTGGTACCTCGTCATCTATCTCCATGGCATACCCACTCTCCTCAGTAGCCTCCTCCTGCTCACCCCCTAAGTCCTCCATGGAAGGACAAGCTCGCAGTCTCCGCGGCTGCCCATGCCTCCCCACTCTCATCAATCTCTGTGGCTCTCCCATCTCCGGCTGCTCCTCCTCACTCTCTCCTATCTCTACAACGGGAAGCTCCTCTCCCCCCCTCTGCTGTCTCCCACTACTAACCCTCTCTGGCCGCCTCCTGGCCTCCGTACCCTCTCGGGCACCATCATGCTCTGCCACGGTCTGTATCCTCATCAATCGCCTCCGGCCCGCTATCAACTCTGGCTCCCCCATGACCTCCATCCCCCCCTGACCTCCCTCCAGCTGTCTCCCACTACTAACCCTCTCTGGCCGCCTCCTGGCCTCCGTACCCTCTCGGGCACCATCATGCTCTGCCACGGTCTGTATCCTCATTAATCGCCTCCGGCCCGCTATCAACTCTGGTTCCCCCATGACCTCCATCCCCGCCTGACCTCCCTCCAGCTGTCTCCCCTCTCCCTGCTCTGCACGACCCAAGACTCTCCTCTGCCGTACTCTGCCTCCTATACCAGTCTGCCCACTCCCTCTACCCTCCACTGCGTGTATCATCTCTACCTCTGACCCCTCCCGTCCTCCTGCCTCTGGCTCTGGATCCCTCCTCTCCTCCTGTCCTCCAATCTCTGGGTCCGGATCTCTCCTCTCCTGTCGTCTCGCCCCTCTCATCCTCCTCCGCTACCCCCTAGCTCCCCTCCTCCTCCTCCTACCTGCCCGACCCACCGGCTCCATCCTCTCCGGCTCAAGATGACCTCCCTCTCTCACCCCGCGCCGCTCATCCTCTGATCCAAACCCGACCGCTCCTGCAATCGGCACCAAAGGAGTAATCCTATCCCAAAGGTGGTTGCGGAACCACCTGTCATACCGGTCTGTCACCCCTGCATCTGCCTCTCCCTCACATCTCCCAGGGTACGCTACCCGCACTGTCGCTGCCCATGCTGCTCTAGCTGACGAAGGGCTAATCGCCCGTCCCCAGGGTCGCTCTCTGGTGAGTCGTCGAAACATCACTGGCGGTCCCGGAATATCCTGTGTCTGCCCAAACTGTCTCCTCACCCTATCCGGCCGGTGCATCTCCACTATCCGTGGCAACACCCCAATCAGAACACACTGCGCCATGAACTACCCGCTATATCTCGCAGTCTCCTCTCTCCATCCCCTGAAGCGTCGTCGCATATAGGGTCGCCAAACTATGTCTCCCTCCACCAAATCATCTATAATCCTCCTCCACACCTCCTCATCTCCCACATACCTATGACGAATAAGCCAACCCCTCCCCTCTCCATACCCCCATGCCAGCGGCTCTGACTCATCCACATCTCCCTCCCGCACAACAATCGGTCTAGTCACCGCAATGTGCTCCCACGCCCACACCTGTAACAGCGTCATGTGTGTCACGCTCATCGCCTCCCGATAACAAATCATATGCAAATCCCTGTACAAATGGGCTAGTACACACGCACCCCATGCAATCTGTCCCTCTCGCCACTCCACAATGTGTCGGATCGGCTCCATAAACCGTAAACTACAAAACCGCCTGCTACGATCCGGCAGTAATATCCCACTAATCAAACCCGCTAAAAACAAGGGCAATGCTGGTACTCCAACTGTCAGGCATCCATCCACATCCAACTGCTGACCACGCAACGGTAAGGGGGCGCCCC